>CAUYUJ010000132.1:10000-67500 GCA_963575745.1 Prorocentrum cordatum | reverse complement strand
TTGACTAATATTATTCACATAATTATTCTCATTCGAATCATCCGTAGTAGTCTCATACTTGCTACCACTTTTATTATTCGTTTGATTATGAATGTTCTTATTAGTAGTCTTAGTATGTGCATGTTGTGCCTCAGCACTCGTCTTCTTAGAACTAGTAGCAGTCGTTCTCTCATTAGTATGAGTGTGATTATTATGCGTATTAGCTTTAGTAGTATGTGCAATATACTGTTCATTGCAAATGTTATTTGCATTAGCATTCTTAGGTTTAGTATGATTATTGTTGATATTACTATGGTTGTTATTATGATTATGAGTATGAGCATTCTCAGTCTTTTAACTATTCCCATTCGTCGCATTCTTATTGTTATCATTATTCAAATTACTCATCCTCCTCCTCTTCCTCCTCCTCTTCCGACTCGTTCTCCTCCGCCTCCTCCTCCTCTTTCTCCTCCTCCTCCTCATCCCCCTCCTCCTCCCCCTCCTCCTCTTCCTCCTCCTCCTCCTCCTCCTCCTCCTCCTCCTCCTCCTCCTCCTCCTCCTCCTCCTCCTCCTCCTCCTCCTCCTCCTCCTCCTCCTCCTCCTCCTCCTTCCTCCCATTCATCCTCCTCCTCCTCTTCCTCCTCCTCCTCGTGTTTCTCCCGACCCTCCTGCGCATTGAGTCCTCCTCCTCCTCCTCCTCCCTCCCGCGAGGCACGGAGGGGCCCCCGTGGAGGTGCTCTGGACTGCCTTCTCAGAAGGGCTCGAAGGCTTCGACCCTGCCCTTGAAGAGGGATGCCGCCCACGAGCGTACGCGCGCTCTCTTGTGCAGGTTGCGTGGTAGTTGACATCGAATCAAAGAGGTGCACCAGCATGGACCCCAAAGAGGTGTGTTTCTACTGATGTGTGTGGCGCAATCTAGGTGGAGGGCAGTTCACAAGTGGTGCAACGTACGTGGTGCAATAGATGCTGTGCGACCTGGGTTGCGCAATACGTGCTGCTCAGAATTCCCAGAACAGTGCTTGCACTTAGTAGGTCATACTTCTGGAACTAGGCCCGAAAGTCGGTAAAACGGCTCTAAAACAGGGCTAGGATCGGGATAAATCGCTCCAGAGCGTTCCGGAGCGCTCTCAGAGCGTTCCGGAACGCTCTGGAGCGGCCGCGGCGCCCAATACATCCTCCAAACCCGCCGATTCTCAGAGATTTCGAGTTATCCCGATCCGATTTTGTCCCGATCTTCGCGTCGTTTTAGGCTCTGTAGCCGCCGTAGCCGCCCCGCCGGCGACTCGTCGCCGCTCGTCGTCCGGGCCCGAAGATCGGTCCTAGCGGCTGTGTAGCCGCCGGCGCCGCTTGCGTTTCGCCACGGGGCCCGCTTGCGCTTGTAAAAAAAAAAAAAAAACAAAAAAAAAAAAAAAGTGTAGCCGCCGGCGCCGCTCTGCCGCCGCCTCTGCCGCCGCCCGTCGTCTGGACCTGGAGGTCGGTCTGGAGGATCTGTAGCCACAGTCGCCGCGCTGTCGCCGCCTCGTCGCGGCCTCGCATCACTGTACCACATGGATTGCACAACATGAAGTACACCACACAGATCGCACCACGTAGACTGCCTCACCTGGATGGCACAGCCTAGATTGCACCACCCGGCGTACACCGCACAGATTGCACAGCACAGATCGCACGAGCAATATTGCACACAACACGTAGAGTGCATCGCACATATTGCACAACGAATATCGCACAGCATGCATTGCACAATCTGTATTGGACAACATAGGTCGCACAATGTTCTACAAATAAGCTTGCCCTAAAGGAGACCTAGCTCAAACCCTACTAATTGGTCCGTTGCCCCTCCCCACCCCAAATTCCTATGCGCCCCGCCTGATTCCTATGGCTATTGCTATGCCTCTGCCTATGCCTCCCCCCTAAATCCTATGCCTACGCCTATGCCTATACCTGCTTGCTTGCTTGCTTGCTTGCGCCCATGCACGCCTGCTTGCCTGCTTGCGTGCTTGTTTGCTTGCTTGCGCGCTTGCTTGCACGCTTGCTTGCTTGCTGAGTTGCGGATTCCACGCATGTTGGATTCCTCTGATTCCTTGATTTGAGTGCTCTACTCTATTTGGAGTCAACCCTGGCTGATAATCTAATAGTATCACATACATTGAACCGCATACATTGTACCACCTAGATTGCGCCACCTATGTTGCGCCACCTACATTGCTCCACATAGGTCGCACAACATATGTTGGTACAAACGAAAGGCTTGGGATCCGCGCTGGCTAACATATGATGTTGTGGAATATTTCTGGAGCCATCTTTGTAGTGCAATACATGTGGTGCAATATGTGTGGTGCAATCTATGTTGTGAACCTATGTGGTGCAGCCGACGTGGCGCAACCTGTGTGGTGCAATACATGCTGTGAAATCAATGTGGTTCAATCGATGTGGTGCAGTCGACGTAGTGCAATCTATGTGGCGCAACCTGTGAGTGGTGCAATCTATGTTGTGAAATCTATGTGGTGCAATCTATGTTGTACAATCTAGGCGGCGACGGGGCGGCGACGGGGCGGCGACGGCGAGTTCGGAGCCGCCAGACCGCCACCCGGGCCCAAACGACGGGCGGCGACGAGGTGGCGGCGGGGCGGCGACGGCGAGTACGGAGCCGGCAGACCGCCACCCAGGCCCAGACGACGGACGGCGACGAGGCGGCGACGGAGTGGCGACGAAGATCATGGAGCCTCCAGACCGACACCCAGGCCCAGTTCCTTAGACCAGAAGCAAGGTATCCTAAGTGCAAGTCAGGGAAAAACATGACTGCCCATGTTGGACATGAAATGACAGGGGTCTGTCGCTATACTGTTAATTATAAGCCGCGTCTACATCGCAAAGAGGGGGGGGGGGCTGGGAAGGGGCATGCCACTCCTTTACGGAACCTCTGCCCCGATTTCGGGCCGCCGCGATTGCCTCGGCGACCTCCAAAACCGAGCCGGAGGCTTGCGTCGGGGTCGGAAAGCACGCAACTGCAGCCAGACCCAGGCCGGAATAGCATCCCCCAAGAACATGATACCCTCCACCGGCCAAAACGGACAGAACATCTGCGGGTTCCCTCCCAAGGATGCACAAGAACATCCAATGAGCACGAAGAACACGAGGGTAGCCTCCCCGAACCGACCTCAACCTCAGACCGCGATCCGACTGTACGAGCAGGCGGACGGGGGACTGCCAACGGAGCAGCGCGAGCACGAGCGACCGTGACCAGGAGGCCACCGATGCCTCCGAGGCCCCCGAGAGAACCCCCCCTCCAGGGCTCCCTTGGGGCACGTCGGCTGTGTTGGCGACCCTCTCCCTCCACTTCCCCACCATCCTCCGTCACGTCTGCATCTCCCCCTGACTCCTTCCCCTCCCTTTCGTCCTCCTGCTCCTCCCCTCTCTCTCTCTCTCTCGTCCTCCTGTTGCTCCTCCTCTCGGTCCGCCTGCACTGAAGGGGACCTGGGACACACAAATAACTGGACACAGCTAACGGGATTCCCCACAGCTGTCCCATCTGTTCTGGGTCTTCGTCCTCCCCCCCATTCCCCATATCTTCCCACATCTCCCTGGGAGCCGACGACGCGTTGTGTCTGTGTGCTTTTGCCCCCCCCTCCTGCTGCACGGGAACGGCCCTCCACGATCGGGTGCTGCCAGAAGTGCTCCTGGCACCAGGCGCCCGCAGCTTCTCGCTCCACTCTGGAGCCCCTAGGGGGCCCCCCCTGGGCCTCGCGAGGGGGGCCCCGGAGGCCGCCCCTGGGCCACCCCGAGAGTCCTGGGGGGGACCCAGGGCCAGGGGTACTCCAGAGTTCGTAGGAAAAGGGAGGGGGTCTGGACCCTCCAAGACAAGCCATTTCAGACCCCCCCCCCGTGGGAGAACCCTCCAAAACATCGCCCCCAGACCCCCCAGGCCCTCCAAGATGGCCTGGAAGAGACCCCCCCCCCCGAAACGAGACCCCCCCTCCCTTTCTTACGAAATCTGGGGCACCTCTCTGGCAACACCCGAGCACGATGGCGGCACGAGCGCGCACCGCCGGACAGCCCGCGCCCCAGGTGGTCGGCGACGGGCCCCCCGCCCCCGGGCGGCGCCGGCGCCTCCGGCGCCGCCCCCCGTGCCATCCACGGGGGGCGGGGCCACGTCCAGGGGAACGGAGGAGGAGGAGGAGGAGGAGGAGGAAGAGGAGGAGGAGGAGGAGGAGGAGGAGGAGGGGCGCAGACTGAAGTCGGGCCTGTCCTCCGACAGGGGGAGCCTGGGCGAGGAGCGTCAGCACGGTCCAAGCATACCCCCCCCAAGACGGTCCAAGAAGCGCTCCGCAGAACCGCCCCCGGGCCATATTTTTTCTGCACCATGTTGGCACACTCCTCCCCGCAGAGGGACGGGCCCGACTTGAACGTAGACATAAAAACTCGGAGGTCCGCGCGGATTCCTCGGGCACCGCGCGAAGATCCGCGAGGATTTCTCAGATCGGCCCACCCCTGGGCGGCGCCAGGGGCGCCGCCCCTGGCGCGCTCCGCGCGCCGAGGAGGGGGCTCCCGCGCAGGTCCAAGAGATCCGCGCGACCCCGGAGAGGTTCTGCTCACGCCGCGCTTCCTCGTCGACCCCCTCCTCGCCCCGTCCTCCTCGCCGAGATCGGCCAGAAGCCTTCCGCCGCGAGTTCTGCCACGACGCGAGAGGGTCCGGGACTCCTCCAAACTGAAGGCCCTGGGACACACAACAAAAATACACAAATAACAGGATTCCCCATATTTCCCCCTTTTTTTCGGGGTTTCTGTCTTCCCCCCCACTGCCCATATTTTCCCATATTTTCTGGGGAATCGACGATTCATTGTGCCTGTGTTTTTTCCCCTCCTGACAAACCTCCTCCTCGCGCCGTGCTCCCCGCCGGGATCGGCCAGAAGCCTGCCGTCGTGGTCTCTGCCACGGCGCGAGGAGGTCCAGGACAGGGCTCGAGCCAAACACTGCTGTTCGCTTTCGCTTTGTTTTCTTTCTCCCTCGCTCTGTCTCCGTTATTGGGGGGCCACGTGCGAGCCCTACCCCTACCCACCGCGATCTCTGAGGGGGAGGGTGGGGTTCCCTTCGCTCGGGAGCTCCCGAACGAAGTGAACCCCACCCGCCCCACTCAGAAGTCGCGGTGGGTAGGGGTAGGGTTCGCACGTGGCCCCCTGGTTGTGCGTTCGTCCTTCTGCCTTGTTGCTGCGGAAAACCGAAACGGCCCACGACATCGCCAAAGCTCCGTGTGGCGCCAGCCCTGGTCCAAGGGCCCTCCAGGCCCAGGAGAAGGACAAGCGCCATGAACATAAACTTTTGGCGCTCCGCGTGGACTTTTTGGATCTGTGCCAGACCCCCGCCGGGGGCGGCGCCGAGGCGCCGCCGGGGGGTCCCAGCGCAGATCCAAGAACTCCGCGCGGAGCGCCGCCGAAAGTTTATGTCTGTGGCGTTTTTCTCTTCTTCGATAACAAGCCCCCTCCTCCCTCCCCCTCCCCCTCCTCCTCCTCCCTCCTCCTCCTCCTCCCTCCCCTCCTCCTCCTCCTCCTCCCCCTCCTCCTCCTCCTCCTCCTCCTCCTCCTCCTCCTCCTCCTCCTCCTCCTCCTCCTCCTCCTCCTCCTCCTCCTCCTCCTCCTCCTCCTCCTCCTCCTCCTCCTCTCCTCCTCCTCCTCCTCCTCCTCTCCTCCTCCTCCTCCTCCTTCCTCCTCCTCCCTCCTCCTCCTCCTCCTCCTCCTCCTCCTCCTCCTCCTCCTCCTCCTCCTCCTCCTCCTCCTCCTCCTCCTCCTCCTCCCCCTCCTCGCGCTGGCCTTCCCGTCCATCCACGTCATGTCGTCGGCGCTCCAGTAGCTCACGATGGGGGTCATGCCAGCGGCCAGGGCCTGGCCCTCTCCGCCCCCAACTCAGCCTGGAGAGGCCTGGCCTCGTCGCCGTCGTCCTCGCCGTCCTCGCCGTCCTCGCCGTCCTCGCCGGCGTCGCCGTCGTCCTCGCCGTCCTCGCCGTCCTCGACGTCGTTCTCGCCGTCGTCCTCGCCGTCCTCCTCGAAACGCCGGGGAGCGTCCACATCCACGGCCACTGGGGACATGCCCTGGATCTCTGGGGGAGGGTGGATAGTCCACTCTCTAAGGCGGGCAGGTATCCGTACTCGAGACTCCCTGAGAGGTCCACGAGGTCCCAATGGCGCGACTCCGAGGCGGTAGACATGGATACACTCTGGCGGTGTACTCTCCGTCATCCTCGTCCTGGTCGTCCTCGCAGTCGTCCTGGCCGTCGTCCCCATCCTCCTCGTCGTCGTCCTCGTCGTTGCCCTCTTCGCCTTGGAGGTTCGAGGATGGATGCTCGAGCTTCGGGAACGGCGAGGGAGGGGGGGAGGGAGGCGGAGGCAGGAGGCGGGAGGAGGGAAGGAGGAGGAGGAAGAGGAGGAGGAGAGAAGGGAGAGAAGGGAGGGAGGAGGGAGGGATATCATGGCAGCGGCGAGGGAGGGGGGAGGCGGGAGGGGTAGGAGGAAGCACGGAGGAGAAGAGGAGAGGACGTCACAAGCATCCCGTTGCTCCGATGCTTTCGATGCGTGGGCCCCGGAGGTCTGGACCACTTCCCTGGGGCCGGCCATTCGCCCTGGCTCGTGCTTTGACGGTCCTGGGGCCCAGCGAGGGCCTCCCGAGGCCGAAGACAGCGAAAAACCTGCCGCCCTGATCTTTTATGACCGGAGGGGGTCTGGGGGGAGGGGGGCGGAGGCGTCGAGGGCAGCCGACGCAGGGTCGGAGCCACGCCGCGGCGGCCCTCGAGCCTCGGGGGCCCCCGCGGGCGAGGGCGGTGGCTCACGCGGGCCGCCGGCGCGACACGCTGCCTGGGCAACGAGGGCGCTCACGCGCGAGCTTCCCCGGGCAGCTTGCACGCAGATGTCGGCGCAGTCGACCCCATCGCTTTTCCTAGAGGGCAGAGAGTCCGCCCCCACGAGAATCACCCCCACGAGCGAAGCCATGTAGTCAACGCATCCAAAGAAGGAACCGAACAGGGCAGGGCTGTTTAGTCAACGCTGGTAAGGCCGTCGAATAAACGTCCATTGTCGGATCCGGGTGGTTTTCCCTCCCTTGACTTCCGCTGCTGAAGCGGGCCCTTTCCCGCGGACGAGGCCCGCATCGGAGGCGGCCCCGCCGAGACAACGGCGGCTCCCCCCCGCACGGCCCGGCTCCGCTCAAAAAGACGCGTTTTTTTATGTTCGGCGATGACAGACAGGAGTCATGGGGGGGAGGGGGGGCGGGGGGGGTATGACATAACGCCCCCCCCCCCTGGCCGTGTGGCTCCAGCACCACAGCCGCGCCCGCGCGCACGACGCGACGAGCGACAAGCGGCGACGCCGACGACGACGACGACGACGACGAAGAGGACGACGACACGAGCAACATGTAGGTGGCGATCTGCCCCACTGCGCCTGTGTACACCACAACGCTCGCGTGCACCACAGCGCGCGTGTACACCACAGCGCCTGCGTACACCGCAACAACCGTGTGCAACGCAGCGCCTGCACCGCAATGCTTGCGTACACTACAGCGCCGATGTACGTGTGTACACCGCAGCAACATGTGCAACACAGCGCCCGTGTACACCACAGTGCATCGCCAGCGCACGCCACAGCGCCTGTCTACACCACAGCATCCGCGTGCAACGCAGCGCTAGTGTACACCACAGTGCCTGCGTGCAGAGGACAGGTAGAAGGAGTAAGTGCGTGAGAACCTGCTGCGGCCAACTAAACGCCACGCCGGGAAACTGCTGATAATCGAATGCGACGTTATTTTTTCCTCCCTCCTCCTCCACCTCCACCTCCACCTCCTCCTCCTTTTCCTCCTCCTCCTCCTCCTCCTCCTCCTCCTCCTCCTCTTCCTCCTCCTCCTCCTCCTCCTCCTCCTCCTCCTCCTCCTCCTCCTCCTCCTGCTCCTCCTCCTTACCCTCTGTCGTGCGGTTTGGCGTTGCAGCGCACGTGCAAATGTCAGCGTGCACCACAGAATGGTCTGTTGAATCGGTCCTCTTGCTTCTCGGACGGCCAATTGGACGCAGATGGGAGGAGTTACGGTGATGCGGGCACACTCGGGAGGACTCATAGATTCCAGTGGCATTCCTTTGTCCATAAGGATTCCTTTTTCATTGTTTTCTGTGGAATCCACAAGCGCTCCATTTTGTCATAAGGATTCCTTGAAACATTCTATATACAACAGTAGTGCTGTGTTGCACACGGTTGCTGTGGTACACACAAGCGCCGTGGTGTACACACGCACTGCAATGCACGCATGCATTGTGGTGTACACTGGTGTTGTGTTGCACACGGCTGATGTGGTGCACGCAAACGCTATGGTGTACACAAGAACTGCTGTGCCCGCCGGCACGGTGGCACAAACTCACGCTGCGTTGTACGCGGCTGCTGTGGTGTACACAAGCGGTGTGGTGTACACAGGCGTTGTGGTGAACACAGGCGTTGTGGTGCAAATCGCCACCTACATGCTGGTGCTACCCGTCCTCCGTCATTCCTAGGCATTCCCAGACGCCGCCAGCAGAAAGCGTGACGTCATCGACCCCCTCCACCCCCCCCACATGATTGCCGTCATCGGCACGGAATAATAAACAGGCTCCAGCCGCGTCCGACGACGACGACGACGACGACGACGACGACGACGACGACGACGACGACTGCGGACCAGACCACTATGCGGATTCATGCGCGGACACCTACGCGGATCCCAATGCGCACGGCGGCAGAACCCGGAGCGCACTGGGGGGGGGGAGCGTTACGTCATAGGGGGGGGGGCGGGGGCCATGACGCCCCTCATGCCCCAAACAATACAGAAACGGGTTCGAGCCTGCCCCCGGGCCCCCCCCGGGTCCCGTCCTGACCAACTTCTCCGAGGCGGATCCAGCAGCGGCGACGAAAGCCCAGACATCCGGCCACTTCAACTGGACCGATGCGTGTGCCCCGCAGGTCTGGACCACTTGCATGGGGCTGGCTGTTCGTCCTGAGTTGTGTTTTGACGGTCCCGAGGCCTGGCGAGGGCCCTCGGGGGCCGAAAACGTACAAAAGCCGGCTGTTCCAATGTTTGTCTGAGCGTCGGATCTCTGGGAAGCTTCCACACGGCCTGCCCCCAAAAAAACCAAGCATGGCGAGCTGCCGCTGTCTCGCCTAACCCTTCCCCGCTGCAGGCCCCCCAAGGCTCCCTTGAGGCCCCTCTGGAGCCACCCGTAGGCCGGCGAGAGCTTCCACAGGAAGCCCTGCCGCTGCACCTGGTGATCTCCGACTGGCTGCACAAACAACTGTGGCAGCCCACGCGCGCGCTTGGATTTGGCCCCCTCCCAACAGCCGCACACCTAGAGGCCCCCTAGATGGGGTCCGAGTAGATGGGGTCGGAGGATGGAACCGCATCACGACGTCGGGTGTCGGGGAGACGTAAGATTCGGGCTCGGGGAACTCGGGTTGGCTTGACGGGGCCACCATGAAAATGACGAGACCCCGCCCGAAATTTGACGCGAGCTTCCGCTGCAGACATCCCACAAAAACTGGACCGTCGAAGTTCGAGACGCGCTCGTCAAAGAGCGCTGGCCAACCCGAGTTCTGGCGTGGCGGCCCCCGCGCGCGCTCGGGCTCCTGGGCGCGCCCTTGGCCCGAGGTGCCCCCAGGAGTGCCGAGGAGGCCCCCACGGCCTCCAGCGCAGCCCCTCGCGGGCCCCGAAGGGCCCCAGTGGAGCGAAAAGCAGGGGGCACCTTGGACCCCAAGCACCTTCCGCAGCGCCCGGGGCGTGGCCCCCTCCCGACCGCCGCGCAGCAGAGGCCACTGCGGAGCCGGGAGAGAGCGGGAGGGGAAGAGAGAGGAGGGGGGGGGCAAGAGGAGGAGGACGGAGGGGGAAGCGGAGGGGGAGGCGGAGGGGGAGGAGCAGGAGGAGGAGGGGGAGGCGGAGGAGGAGGAGCAGGAGAGAGGGAGGAGAGGAGGAGGGAGGAGGAGGAGGAGGAGGAGGAGGAGGAGGAGAGGAGGAGGAGGAGGAGGAGGAGGGAGGAGGGAGGGGGAGGAGGGAGGAGGAGGAGGAGGAGGAGGAGGAGGAAGAGGCGGGTTATTCTTTATAATTATATATAATTTTGATATATATATATAAACAATGTATATATATAATTATATAGTAATATATATGTATATATAAACACTATATATATAACAACCAAAAAAAAATAAAATAAAAAAAAAAAAAAAAAAAAAAAAAAAAAAAAAAAAAAAAAAAAAAAAAAAAAAAAAAAAAAAAAAAAGCAGGGCCCGTAGCGAGCCCCGTCCGTCCGCGCGCAGGGTTTGGGGCGTCACCAGGGGCACCCGCACGGAGCACCCACCTGGCCGTGCCGACCCCCAAAAGGGCCAGACCACCGAAGCGCCCTCCCCTGAGCCCCGTTCGCGGAGGTGCGCAGCATCACCAGGGGCGCCCCCACGAGGCACCCACCTGGCCGTGCCGACCCGTAAAAGGGCCAGACCACCGAAGCCACTCCCTCCCTAGCGCACACTCAACCTCAGAGATCAGCAGCCAGATCCGCATCCAGAATCATCTTCTCCGCCATCATGCCGTCCCACTGCGGAGTACTAGCGGGGTTGCCACACTCGTAGACGATCATCGGGTCCGCCTCTGTACGCTCATCGTCGGGGTACACCTCCAAGCAGACAGCGCCCTCGCGAATGCCAGATATCTTCGCGACACGCCCAATCCAGGGGCCGCCAAGGAGAGTGACGAACCGACCCACGAACAATTCCAAGGGCCAAGCGTGGTGCTGGCAGAGCTCCGCGAGCGGCAACCGCCGGCGCCAGCTCACGAACTCCTCCTCATGCCATACAATCTCACGTAAAATCCGCGCGGGGGCTGCGCCAGCACCAGAGGACAGCACCTGCGAACCGAAACTCCGCTCGAGCGTATTCTGGAAGTTCTTTTGCGCGTCCGCCAAGGGCTTGAGAAGCTCCGCAAGTAAAGCCTCGACGTCTCCACCGCCAGCTCCATCACGAAGGAGAGCACGCCCATCCCAGCCATGACTGCCAGTACCCTCATTAGCAGCAACCACAGGAGCCCCACGATGAGGAATATTGAAGGCAACGCGCAAGGCGTCGTCCTCAGGGTACCCGTCGACGTCCATCTCGTACATCATGGAGTCCACTATGTCGCTGTCGGCCTGGTAATCGCAAGGAGCAGGAAGGGCAGGAAGAGCAGCACAGCCACTAGGAGGCACACACGACGCCGCCATCGTCTGAGATGCAATAGCCCATGCCGTGATCACAATGTGCATCATCATCCGAAGGCTCTCGAAGAGCTTGGCCTCGGCCATCTGGCAAGGCACTGAAAGCGCAGGGAAAGCATGTACCAGTGGAAGTGCATCCGCCTGAGCACCCATGCCACCGTCAACATCATCCACAGGTCTGTCAGCACGCTGCTTGCGAGGCATCTTCGGGGGCCTGCCACTGGCTCCGCTGCCACCGGGGCGCACCGTCCCGCCACAGAGCCAGGGGTCGCCACCAGCAAACCACGGATCTTGACCTCGGACATCCACATCGCCAGGACCTCCATCGTCATCCCCCTCCTCGTCATCACAACCGCCAGGAGAGCCCCCACCAGCAGGTGGGCCAGGAGGACTACCTCCAGCTTTAGGAGGAACCCGCCGAAAAAGATATCGAGATGTGCGATTCGCCAGCCGAGGTACAATGGCCATGATCAACAACCACTGCATGCGGAAGAGAATCAAATAGTGAAGTCACCAGTTGGAGGGCGAAGGAGTTGAGCATGAGCGTGTCGAACACTGGCAACAACACCACTTTGACGATCACCTTGTCGCAGTGTGAGTTCACCCGCAGCCGGCACTGCCTCCCAAGGGCCAGCTGGTCCGAGAGCCATCGCAGCCGAGCAGCGCACACCATCAGCACCTGAGGGGGGAACGGGCCGCGGGAAGGCGAGGGGGGAGGGGGGAGCGGGGGCGCACGGGCGTCCCAGCGGCCCTATGCCCAGCACGTGCTCGAGCGACGGGCTAGAGGAGGAGGAGGAGGAGGCGGAGGAGGAGGAGGAGGAGGAGCTCCCGCCCTCCAGGGGGCCCTGGGCGAGCGCACGGAGCCAGCGGGCGGCCCGCGTGCCGGGGAGCGCGGCGCAGAGAAAGGGCCGTCGGGGCGGACTGGAGAGGGCACGCGAGAGGGCACAAGACCCCTCCCGAGGGCCAGATTTGGAGGCCTCCTACAGTCGGACTTGATTGGGCAGGACACGCGAGAGGACACAAGACCCTTCCGAGGGCCACGTTGCCACAGGAATGGGAGAGGCAGGGGTCGCGAGACACAGGACACAAAGGTACCCTTGATTTGGCAGGGTCGACCTACTAATCTGGGCCGACTGTAGATGGGGTCCGAGTACCATCAACCGGTATAGTAAGGATGCGCGATAAGGATGCAAGGGCCTTGGAGGGCCATCTCGAAGCTTGTCGGGCACAACGCGGCCAACGAAACTGGCCAAGGATGGACCGAGGAGGCAAGGATGCAAGGGTACCCTTGGAAAGGTTGCCCATCCTTACTATGCGGGTTGACTGTAGGTGGGGTCGGAGGATCTCGCCGCATCGCCGACACATCGGCGATGCATCGGCGATGCATCGGCCATGCACTGGCAACGTCACCGATACATCCGCGACGTCGGCGTGGAGAAAATTGGGTCCCGCATCAAACCGCATCGCCGATGCATCGACGATGCATCGGCGATGCGGCGCGATCCTCCGACCCCACCTACGCCGACCCGACCTAAGAGGCCTAGAACATTGCCACGGGAATGTAGAAGGCATGGGTCGCGAAGCACGGGACACCAAGGCACCCTCGATCTGGCAGGGTCCCCCTCCTGATCAGCCTCGGCTGTCACGGCCGGCACTGTGCAACCGAACATGGAGCTTTCGCCTTAGAAACGCGCACATTCGTCTAAAATTTGCACAACACCTTCAAGGATGGACGACGAATCGTTTTCGCGTCGCGCACTTTCGTCTCAAAAGTTTGAAACTGTTACAGAGACGGCGGGCGACCATTTTTCAGACTGGGGTTTCGCTTGAGACTTCTTAAAAGCTCGAACACATGCAATAGCTGCAAGGATGAAGGTAGTTACTTTTCAAACTTTGGCGCTCGCGTGAGGCTTCTTAGTTCTACTAAAACTTGAACATCTGGCACAGCTGCAAGGGGGGAATGGAAACTCCAAGGGTCCTCACGGGAACACAAAGAACCGTCGGTGTTATAGAAGTCACGAGCCCGCATGGGAACCCAGAGCTCCCCAGGCGTTGCAAGGGAAGGGGGTCCCAGGTACTTCAAACGAAGGCACTTGGCAAACAGATCCGCCAACGTGCCCCCTGGCACGTTGAGGCGTGGTAAAATGCCATGGACTGTCTGGTAGGGCTTCTGTAGTCTTCTGAGGGTCTCCCCCTCTCGTCACGTCCCTCTGCATGCACCACCAACACCACCACGTGATTCGCCCTATGAGGAAAATTCAGTCCGCGCTCCCGAGACCCCCATCCTCAGAGAAAGAAACGAAACGACAGCAGCAACAGCAACAGCAACAACAACCACAACAACAACCACAACAACAGCAGCAGCAACAACAACAACGACAACGACAACAACAATAACAACAGCAACAATCATTGTAAGACTGTTCGCTTTTACTGGCACGCGTGTCTTGCATGCCGTATACCCCATACCTCGATACCCGCCCACTTCGTCTTCGATTGCACCCCCTTTCGGGGGGAATTTCTTCCTTGCCGGCCACTGACTGAAGCGCGAAAATGTCTCGAGCGAGAGCGCCGTTCCTGAATTCTGGGGCCTCTCTGGCAAGGGGCTCTCGGAATACCTATGGAGAAATATCGAATGGGAGCCCTTGTTGCCGTGTCTGGGCCTCCACCAACTTGCCCGAATCACGGGAAAGTCTCGAGCGAGAGCGCCGTTCCTGAGTTCGGGGGCCTTCTTGGCCAGGAGCTCTCGGAGTAAACCGTGAGGAAGTATCGAGCAGGAGCCCTTGTCGTCGTGGCTGGGCCTCCGCCAACTTAGCTGCATTGCGAGGAAGTCTCGAGCGAGAGCGCCGTTCCTGAGTTCGGGAGCCTCTCTGGCCAGGGTGTCTCGGGGTAAACTGTGAGGAAGTATCGAGCGGGAGCCGTTGTTGTCGTAGCTGGGCCTCCAAGGGTGCACATTTAGGCTCAAGCCAACGCTCAAGCGGGAGCCTCGTTTTCAGAGACTACGTAGACGGCGTCTAGGCGAGAGCGCGCGGAACAGTTTCCGGAGATCAACAAGAATTATTCTCAACAAACAACAACAACAACAACAGCAGCAGCAGCAACAGCAACAACAACAACAGCAATAACAACAACAGCAACAGCAACAGCAACAGAAACAGCAACAGCAACAGCAACAGCAACAGCAACAACACCAACACCAATAACAACAACGACAACAACAGCAACAACAACAACAATAGCAGCAACAACAACAACAAGAAAAAGAAGAAGAACAACAACAACCAACAACAACAACAACAACAACAATAACAGCAACAGCAACAGCAACAGCAACAGCAACAACTACAACCACAACCACAACCACAACGACAACGACAACGACAACAGCATCAACAACAACAACATCAACATCAACAACAACAACAGCAACAGCAACAACAACCACAACAACAACAACAACAACAACAACAACAACAACAACAACAACAACAACAACAACAACAACAATTACTAGCACGTGGGGACACTCCGTTCTCACCAGTGCCAGGGTTTTCATAGGAGGCGGGCAATACCCCCACTTTGTGGGGGGGCCGGTTCAAGCTCTACCAAATTTCCAAACGACTCTTCGCCACCACCCACACCCAGCTTCCCGCCCTATGACGTTCGGACACTTCACTTCGTGGCATGCGGACGACCGTGGCTACTATTCAGGGCCCCGCGGCCGACGACGACGGCGTGCGCGCGCGAAGAAAAAACGAATGTGTCCCGCATGGTATTATTTGACAGGGATGATGGCCCTGGCAGGTGCGCAACCGTTGTTGCAGAAGTTCGAAAAAGTTGCTCGCAAAAGCCCGTTTGACAGAAATGATTAAAAAGTGTTGGGTTTCCTACGAATCCGCAAGAGCGCGCGGGATGAAATTTTGACATTTTTTTTTGAAAAACCATTGGTTTTTTTTTATGTTTTTATGTTAAAATCGCTACGAAAACTAAGGTTTTGGAAGGATTTCGTCTTGCGCGCGCGAATGTCCACTTTACCTTATTTTTTGCAAGGGATTCTTGAAGTTTGGTTATGTTAGAACAAGAAATGTCCACTTTAGCTTATTTTTTGCAAGGGAAAACCGATCGTAACAACACAACCGGATCCGGACTCCCCCGTTTTGCCTGAGACTTCCTCACGAAAATGATGAAAATGAGGCTGCGGCCTAGGCGCGGCGGGGGGGTCGTGCACCAGGGGTCCCAACAATAATTATTCTTTAGAAGTAATAATGTTCAACAACAGCAACAACAACAACAACAACAGCAACAGCAGCAGCAGCAGCAGCAGCAGCAGCAGCAGCAACAACAACAACAACAACAACAACAACAACAACAACAACAACAACAACTTAGACCCGAGCTCCTGGGGTTCAAGTATGGACAAGAAAAGCAACCAAGACAAGCCAAGATGGCCCAAGATGTCTCCAAGACGGCCCGAGAGGGCCCCAAGACGGCCCAGGGGGCCCCGAAACAGCCCAAGAGGGCCACACGAAGACCCCAAGCAGGGCCCGAAGAGGCCAGTACCTTACATGGTCCTTCGGCTCTTGATCGATTTGGGCGCCTTCACATTTTCGGGCTCCATTCGGCTCCAGCCGGCCCCGGAGGCCTCCAAGGTGGCCCCAAAACGGCCAAGGAGGGCCCAAAAGTGTCCCAACCATCCCCCGAGACTGCCTCGCGGCGGCCCAAGGAGGGCCCAGGACGGCTCCAAGAGAGCCCCTTGGCACGCCCAGGACGGCTTCAGAGCCCCTCAAGACGACCCCACGATGGCCACAAGAGAACCCCAGGCAGCCACAAGGGCCCCAAGACGACTCAAGACTGCCCCACGTGAGCCCAAGGCAGCCCCAAGATGGTGGCCCAGGGAACCCCAAAGACTGCTTCACAGGAGACAAGACACCCGCAAGATGGCCCAAGTCAGCTGCATGAGAGCTCCTCGAGAAGTGAAGCCCAAAGGTGACTCGACCTCCTTTTCGTCCATGTCACTTCTATCACCGACACGACGCGGAAGAGCATCGTAAGGCTCGACCAAGCCTCCGGGCACGGGGCGTCACGCATTACGGCGTCCTGTCAATCGACCCCCAAGGTGCTGGGCTGGAACGGTGGCGGGACTTGTCGCAGGCTGCCGGAAATCATAGAGGACTGCTGCATGGGACCCCAAGCGCCTGAAGAGATGCGAGGAGCTCCAGATCCCCAGGACTGCTGGCAAACCGTCAGCTTGCGATCTCGGAGGCCGCACGCACAGAAGAAGAATCGGCAGACGCCGATTCGGAGATCCGCGCGGACCTCCGAAAGCTGGGTCACCTAGCTTCGCTTAGGTCGGGCATGTCCACCTACAGGCGGATTTCGGACGAAAAATTGAAGGTACCCCCAAAAAATGCTCAAACATTGAAAGAAAAAATCAGTAATCGTCCCCTGACTTTTTGTTTTGCCTATCTTTGAAGATTCCCACTGTAGAGGGAAAGGCCCGCCTTGAAGCTTCGCGCACCGCGCCCCGCGGTGCGCGGAGCGCGGCCACCTCTGCGAGGCGGGGATATATCCATATCCACCGCCTGGGAACCGACGTCCTGGTGCCCTAGCGGGCGGTGTATATATATATATATATACATATATACATATATACAAGACTGCAGTGGCCCTTCGCGCCATGCACCTTGGTCCTTGAAGATTCGTGTGCAGGCGGAAATGGCAGGAAGGTCGAGCGGACAATTTTGCGATGACTCCTTGCTGCCTTTTTCTGGCATCGCCGTTATAATAATGTTGTTCGTTATCCCTCCTCCATGCTTTTTTCTCCTCATTCTCGCCATAATTACCCTGGGTACTCTCCCCATCCTCCTCAGCTCTTTTCGCGGAGGCTCCTCCTTGGAGAGCCTCTGGGGGCCTCACCAAAGTTCTCAGGCTTTCTTCAAGCCTTCTGGAGGCCTCCTGGGCGTGTTCTGGGGGCCTCTGGGGCTTCCTAAGGCCAACCTGCCTCTAACCGCAGTCTCCCTGAACGCCCCGGTCACGATTTGGAATGCTTCGGAGGGTGTCTTGGGGCCATCTTGGGCCGCCATGGGGCTCTCTTAGGGCCATTTTGGACCCCTGTTGTGCCGTTCTGGGGCTCTCTTGGACTGCCTGGAAGCCCTTTCGGATGGTTGCGGGGCGACTTTGGAGCCTCCCAGGCGACTTCGGACGCCCAGAAAACCGCTGTCTTGGAGCGTCGGGAAGCCGAAAAGAGGAGAACCCGCAATTCACCAAAAACCTACATTAAATCGATAACTATTCCCTCCTGGGGCCTTCTTGGGGTGCTCTTGGAGGCCTCTTGGTACGTTTTGGAGCGATCTTTCAGGGTATGACGGCTTCTTGGAGCGCTGTTGTGCTGTCTTGGGGTTCTCTGGGACGTCTCCGATGACCCCCCTGATCGCCCTAGGTGGGCTGTGAAAGCTTGGCAGAACGCCCTGCGAGGCCCGGGGGGCCGCTTCGAGGCCCGTCCGAAGGGTCCAAAGCCCCAAATCCCGGGAGTCCGGTTTTGGGGGGGGGGACGGGTTTTCCCCCAGCCCGGCCTTGCAAAAAATATAGAAGGAGGAATATATATATATATATATATATATATATATATATACATATATACATATACATATACATATACATATACATATACATATACATATACATATACATATACATATACATAAACATATACATATACATATATTTATATATATACATATATATGGGCCCCCTCGGGCCCGAATACGTCCATGTCCACCGCCCGCCGAGGCTTCGAAAACCGAGCCTCCAGGCGGTGGTCACGTATAAAGTCCCGCCTCGGAGCCTTCGCACCCCGCGCACCGCCCCCCTGGAGAAGGCCAGCTCTGCGGCCCGGGCCGCCGCGCGCGAAGCGCAGCGCTCGGCGGCGAGCCCCGGGGGGAAGCGAGAAGGGGCGGGGCCTCCTCGGGAGGCTCGGAGGGTCCCCCTAGTCTTCCGAGAGGTGCTCCAAGCGGTCCTCTCCCCGAAGACGCAGCAGACCTCTCGGCGAAGGGCCCGAGGGCCTCTGAGAGAGAAGTCCCGCCGCCCTCTGAGAAGGCCTTCTCCTTCCTCACTTCCCCAAGAACACCCCAAGACAGCCCCAAGACGGCCTAAGATGGCCCCGAGACAGCTCAAGAGGCGCCCAAGACGGCGCAAGAGAGCCCCAAAACAGCCCCAAGAGGGGCCCAAGACGGTGATCAGGAACCGAAAAGTCCAGCCTTCAGTCCAAAGAGGTCCCCAGCCCCAAGAGGCCCCCAAGAGGCCCCAAGGGGCCCCCAAGAGGCACCCCAAGAAGCCCCAAAAGGCCCCCAAGAGGCCCCAACACGGCCCCCAAGAGGCCTGAAAACTGCCTCCCAAAATGCCCCTGAGACCCCTCGCCCGCCGCCGACGTCCCCGTCACGCCCTGGGGGGGGGCATCAGCAGCTTCCTGCCTGTCTGGAGTCCCGACGCGGTGCGGCGACAGACCGTGCGGTGGCCTCGAAATCCCCCCCAAGACCTCACCGCACGGTCCGTCGGAAAACAAATCCACACAAATAACAGGATTCCCCATATTTTCATATAATTTCAGGGTTTTTGTCTTCCCCCCCTCTTCCCATATTTTTCCATATTTTCTTGGGAATCGACGATTAATTGTGTCTGTGTGGTTTTCCCCCTCCTGAAAATAACCACCCCGACACGCGAAGTCGTTTAGTAAACGCGCCCAAAGAAGGAATCAAACAAGGCAGGGCTGTTTGGTAAACGCCCAGGGACGTTTCGTAAACGCCAACTGTCCGGTCCGGGTGGTTGTTCCTCCCTTGGAGGGCGCCAGAAATCTGCCGACCCTGTCGGCGTGTGGGGGACGCGTCGTCGTCGTCGCCGTCGCCGCCGTCGTCGCCGTCGTCGTCGTCGTCGCCGTCGTCGTCGCCGTCGCCGTCGCCGTCGCCGTCGCCGTCGCCGTCGTCGTTCAGGGGGGCCAGCGGCACCGACCGTAAGGCCGCTCCAGTAGACAAGCTCTTTCCAGCAGTACTCGCGAAGCCACTACTGGTCAAGGGGCTGGATCCGCCGCGTGGGATCTACGATCCATTACGATCCATTACATACAGTAGGGGCCCAACCACAAGAAACCTCCACAAGAAACCCAACCCTGAGACCCCAGGGCGTTTTTGATTTCTGGTGTGGGCACGTCGCGCTTTCCATAGCAAAGCAAACGAAACCAAAGAAACCTAGGGCACCCTGGAGGCAGGCAGGGTGTTTCTTGGCATGGGCCTCCACTGTAGAGGAAGACGTATCTTTGTCTGGCGTTTGCGAGCAGGCACTTTGCGGATAGCGGAACGCGCTCGGTGAAGAAAGAGCGAAGGCGGCCCGGGTTTGAAGATCCGCGAGCCGAGATGCTGACGATGGCGATGGCAGGATCAGTTGGCATCGAATCGGTCAACAAGATCGGATCGGAATGCTCACCGAATCGGGCCGCCTCGGGAAAGAGGAGGTGGCGGAGGAGGAGGAGGAGGCGGAGGAGGAGGAGGATGAGGAGGAGGAGAGCCAGAATCGAATCGGGTCGGCCGCGCCAGGATGCACAACGATTCCAATGCGAGCATCGGGCCACATCGGACCGTCTGAGTGTGGAATCGAGTCGGATCGGGCGGGCCGGAATCGATATCGAATCGGTTCGATCGTATCGAGATTCGAGGCCTGGAAATGGGCACCAACACCAACACAGGGGGTTGCCTCCACAGGGGGAAGATGATCCTAAATTTCGGTGTTGGTGGTAATATTTCGGCCACCTTGGAAGCCAGAATATTACCACCATCACCGAGATCGGGATCTTCTTCCCTCGGTGGAGGCACACCGCCGATGTTGGTGTTGGTGTCAACCTCTAGGCCTGCGACGAGAGGAGCACTCTGATGGTGGTGGCGATGATACAGTCAGCGCGCTATGATGAGCACGAGGGGCCGTTTCTGGCCAACGGCTGACCGTCTGCCCCGAAGAGGTGCCGGCCTAGAGCTGAGGAACAGCCCGAAGACCAAAAACCCTCACGCGGATCTCGACGTCAGGGTTAAAAAAGATCTTTCTAACAGCAGTTTTGACATGAAGCCGCCAAGAGCATATAGTGGGGGCCCGACCACAATAAACCTTCTACAAGAAACCCAACCCTGAGACCCCAGGGCGTCCATCGATGTTTGGTGTGGGAACGCCACGCCTTCCATGGCCAAACCACCGAAACCCGGCTCTGTGGAGGCAAGGAGGGTGTTTCTTGGCATGGGTCTCCACTGTATTGAAATTCAATGATTGTGAGCCAACCGTCCGAAAAAGTCCTCTGGATTTGCGAAGGAATTCCTGAGCGCAGAGGCTCTGGCCTGGGTGCTGGTCGGCGAAGCACCAACCTGGTCCGCAGGATTTCCCCAACTCCAGGAATTCTTTAGGATTCCCTCGGGAATCCTATGGCTTTGGGAAGCCCAAAAGTGGTCCTTATGTGAGCGTCTTGCCTGAAGTAGAAGAAGGACAACAAAGTCTGAAAACATGACGTGTCGGAGGGCTTCGCGGATCTCTTAGGTCGACACTGGACCAGTGGGGGCGCCCCTGGCGCCGCCCCTGGCGCTCATCGCGCCAGAAAGGGTGTCCAGCGCCGATCGAAGAAATCTGCGTGGACCTCCGAAGGTTAACTACTGTATGCCGTTGCTTCTTGCTCGAGACGATGATGGTGGTGATGGCGATCATGATGGTTGTGGTTCGCCCGCAACTTCTGCGCGGTCTCTGGGTGAGCAGGCAAATGATTACCATTTGAGATCGCAGGGTCTTTTGCTGCCTGCGCCCGCTCCGCCAGAGCTAAGAAGATGGACTGCACTGCCGTCACGACAGGGAGGAAGATGTGCAGCACTGCTGTCGCGTCAGGTACCCTCGGAGGGATCACCGTGCAGCTGCTGCCGCGAGGGCCGCAAGCAGCGTCAGGGGGGCAAGGGAAGAGCCGCGCCCGGCGGAATCCTCCGCTTCGGTGGCGGTCGTCGACGTCGGTGTCGTCTCCGTGGTGGTGTGCGGGGTGGTGGTCACTGTAGTCTTGGTCCCCGTGGACGTGGTCTCGGTGGCGGTGGTGGTGGTGCTGAGCGTGCTCGTCTGCGTGGCGGTCGTGGTACTGGACTCCGTAGTGGTGTGCGGGGTCGTGCTGCTCGTCGCGCTCGTCGTGGTCGCGGTGGCGGTGGTGGTGGGCGCCGGCACGAAGAGCTTCGTGCATCGCCCGTTGGGGTTGTCGTCGATGCCCGCGTAGCACACGATGGCGTCGACGTCGTTCCTGCGCGTGAGCGAGACGAACTCGACGCAGGGGTTGTCGTCGCAGACCCGGATGTTCTCGTCACTGTAGGCTTTGAACCCGCTGGTGCCGGCGATGTCCCTCGCGTCGCCCATGCTCAGTTCCCTGCCGTGGCTGAGGACCAGCCCCTTGCAGGTGCCGATCCTCTCATCACCCTTCAGGTAACACACGATGGCGGCAGTCTCGGACATGGCGGTGACCGACATGTCGAAAGTGGCGTCGCTGTCTACCACGATGTCGTCGCCAACCGTGACCACAGTCCCATTGACCAAGCCAACGGGGGTGCACGTGATCTCGTATGAGGCACTGTTGCCAGCAGATGCATCTCCGACGACGTAGCACACCAGTCCTGTGGTCTCGTCCAAGCTGACTACGGACACCTGCGCCCTGTCCAGTATGCTAGGGACACCTTCGAAGATGGCAACGTCATTTGGGCCAGGCACACTGATGTCCGTGTCACTGACAGTCAAAAGCGTGCAGTATGCCCTTTCATCTGTCTTCTCGGTGAAACACAAAACGCCCGTCGAGCTTGAGAACTTAGTGAGCGACACACCGACAACGTCAACCGCCACTGAGTCCGCCTCGAAAGCCTCGCTCTTAGTGAGACTGTCACTTCCAGATTCGAAGCCAAGGACGTTGCACCTGGCTTTCCTCTCCTTCGGTTCGAACACGTCCGAGGTGTCCTGGTAGCACACCACCCCGAAGGTCTCAGTGAAGCTGGCGATGGTCAGATAATACATGAATGTCGCCTCCGGCTTGACTACCAGGCCTGGTCCGGCGGTCAGAGTCATGTCGGCCGTGTTCAGGGTCAGCTTGTGGCAATACGACGGCCCCCCGATCTCGTACTCTCCGAAGGCCGTGAAGCATACTATGGCCAGCTCGTCGGAGAAGCGGGTGACCGTGAACCTCTGGCCCTTCACGAGATAAGCGGTCAAGTTGCAGTCTGGGCCAACGTCACCAGTGGAGGCGTCGAAAGCGTTGCACACTGCTCTCTCTCCAGGGGGATTTGCCCAGTCGGAATAGCACACGATACCGTCGTTTGTGGTCATCATGGCAGTACCGATGTCAGACGTTACAGCATCGTTGAATTCGAACGATCCGTCCATCTCTGGGGCAAAATTCAGCACCTCTGATCGCACACCCAGAACAAGAACGACGAAGATCTGGAGGGACGGTCCCATTGAGCTGACACTGATTGTGGGAATCCGCCTCCGAGCCCAGTGGCACCTTGGAGGCGTGGTAGAATGCCAAGTGCTGTCTAACAGGGCTTCTGCCAGACTTCTAAAGGACCCAAAGGAGGAGAAGGAGGAGGAGGAGGAGGCGCAAGAAGAGAACGAGGAGGAGGAGGAGGAGGAGGAGGAGGAGGAGCCCCCCCTCTCCTGGCGCCGTTTTTAGGGCGGGCCAGGCGGCGATTCGCCTGAGACTTACCATTTATTACATGTATCACTCTGAAGATTAAAACATGGCAACTGTTTCGCTGATGAGGGCGGGTCGCTTTCAACATGTGGCTCTCCCCTTAGCGCCGCGCACATTCGTTGCAAAACTTCGCACAAGAGATCCACGGAATGAAGGCGGGTGGTTTTTTATGTGGCTCTCGCCTTAGCGCCACACTCGTTTTAAACATTTACTAGAGATTCACGGATTGAGGGCGGCTCGTTTTCAATATGTGGCTCTCGCCTTAGCGCCGCGAACATTCGTTTGAAAAATTGCAAGAGCTTCACGGATTGAGGGCGGGTGGTTTTCAAAATGTGGCTCTCGCCTTAGCGCCGCGTTTTCAAAATGTGGCTCTAGTCTTGGCGCCGCGCACATTCGTTTAAACATTGCAACAACAAATTCACGGATTGAGGGCGAGTCGTTTTCAACAAATATTTCTCGCCTTATCGCCGCGCAAATTCGTTTGATAAATGTCTCAAGAGCTTCACGGATTGAGGCCGGTGCCTTTTCAAAATGTGGTTCTCGCCTCAGCGCCGCGCATATTCGTTTTTTTAATTTGCAAGAGTGTCACGGGTTCCCGAGATCAACGTACCAGACATGGTGTTTCAAAAGGATTCAGGACTATGCGGGTGCAACAGTTATGTTGGCTCGCGGTGTCGAACTTCCAAAAATGGCCTTCTGGCACGATTCCAGATCGTCACGACGCAGCAGTCAAGTTGATCCGTGGCGTGGAAGCCCCAAGAACAATGTTTTGACATGTATCAAGATCTTCAAACGGTTGCCTTCCAACGAGGCAGTTCCTTCAATGGAAATGAAACGCTGTAAGGGGCTTATGAAGAGTGAATTGAGAGGAAGGGTCGATTCCACCATCGTTGATGCCTCTTGGCTGTACACTCCTCCTCGTCCTCCTCCTTGTCCTCCTCCTCATCCTTTCCCTCCTCCTCCTCCTCTTCTTGTTCTTCCTCCTCATCCTCCTCCTCTTGTTTCTCTTCTTCCTCCTCATCCTCCTCCTCTTCTCCCTCGTCCTCCTCCTCCTACTCCTCCTCCTCCTCCTCCCTCCTCCTCCTCCTCCTCCTCCTCGCCTCCTCCTCTCCTCCTCCTTCCTCCTCTCCTCCTCTTCCTCCTCTCCTCCTCCTCCTCCTCTCCTCCTCCTCCTCCTCCTCCTCCCTCCTCCTCCTCCTCCTCCTCCTCCTCCTCCTCTCTCCTCTCCTCCTCTCTCCTCCTCCTCCTCTCCTCCTCCTCCCTCCTCCTCCTCCTCCTCCTCCTCCCCTCCTCCTCCTCCTCCTCCTCCTCCTCCTCCTCCCTCCTCCTCCTCTCCTTCCTCCTCCTCCTCCTCCTCCTCCTCCTCCTCCTCCTCCACCCCCCTCCCCCTCCTCCGCCCTCCTCCTCCTCCTCCTCCTCCTCCTCCCCTCCTCCTCCTCCTCCTCCTCCTCCTCGTCCTCCTCCTCCTCTCCTCCTCCTCCTTTTCCTCCTCCTCCTCCTCCCCTCCTCCTCCGCCCTCCTCCTCCTCCTCCTCCTCCTCCTCATCCTCCTCCTCCTCCTCCTTCTCCTCTTCCTCATCTTCCTCGTCCGCCTGTGGTTCCCCGTATTCTCTTCTCGTGGCATTTCGGGGGTAGCGGCAGATCTAGCATGCGACGGTTGCAGTCGTACTCGGAATCGTCCTCGTCATTTTGCAAATCAGATGCGCCATCATCATCATCATCATCATCATCATCATCATCATCATCATCAGCAGCAGCAGCAGCATCATCATCATCATCATCATCATCATCATCAGCATCATCATCAGCAGTAGCAGCAGCAGCAGCATCATCACCATCATCATCACCATCATCACCATCATCATCATCATCATCAGCATCAGCATCAGCATCAGCATCATCCTCAGCAGCAGCATCATCATCACCATCGTCATCATTATCATCACCATCACCATCACCATGTTCCGCAACAGTCGCATCATCAGCATCATCAGCATCACCATCATCATCAGCATCAGCATCATCATCATCATCATCAGCAGCAGCAGCAGCATCATTATTAACATCCGCATTTTCATCACCATGAGCATCGTCATCGTCATCATCACCATCACCCGCAACATTCGCAACCGTATCACCATCATCATCACCATCATCATCATCATCATACGTCGCATCATCATCACCATCACCATCATGACCATCTGCAGCATCATCAGCATCGCCATCATGGCCATCATCGTCGCCATCAGCAGCACCATCACCATCAGCATCATCATGTTCGTCATCATTTGCACAATCGTCACCAGCATGATCATCAGCATCAGCAGCATCGCCATGATCAGCGTCGTCGTCAGCATTATCAAGAACAGCATACTCACCATTAACATCATCACCAACATCGTCATCATCAGCATCATCAACAACAGCATCATCATCAGCACCAGCATCACCAAACTCATCATCATCATCATAATCATCGTCATCAGCATCATTGTCACCATCATCAGATGCAACATCATTACCATCAGCACTGGCATCAGCATCAACATCATCATTGGTACATCCAAAATCGTTGTCATCAGCAGTACCGTTATCACCATCATCATCAGCATCATCATGATAATCGTCATACTTATCGTCACCACAGCGAACTCCACCACCATCATCATCACCATCAGCATCACAATCATCATCATCACCATCACCACCAGAACCACCATAAGTATTATAATCACCATCAGCACCAGCATCGCCATGAGCAGCAGCAGCAGCAACATAATAGAAAGCACTATTTCCGCGCCAGGCTGCACAGTCACGCATGCAGCGCCAGAGCGTCGAGCGGGGGGGGCCTTGCTGAGAGGCCAGAATTATTGGGCGACCTTGGGCAAGGGGCCGAAAGATCAGAGGCCCGCGCCCGCAGACAGCTCCACCGGGGAAGGCGGGGGGGGGGAACGGAAGGAACTCGAGAACTGTCAAGAGCAAGGGTTGCGGCACTCCCCCGCGATTCGACGAATATCCGATAAAGCTGCATCATGATATGAGAACCCCTTTACGCGACGGGCCGCACGCGCCATGCATGGCGCGCCAGGGCGTCGACGCGGGGGCCCGCCCACGGGAGGCCAGAACTCCTGGGCACCCTCGGGCAGGAATCTGACAGATTAATGCCTCGGGCTCGTAGACGGGCGTCCTATCCCACTTCTGAAGAAGGAATGGACTGTGTCACTGGGCGACCTGGTAGCACTCTGAACGACAGACGCTGAATCAATACATCTGGGAGGATCCGGCCAAAACCATACACGAGGCACCTCGACCCGGACCTCTTCGCGAGGACGGTCAGCGAGCGTGCACGAGGCGGATCCGCAGGCATTCCTCGAGCATGGCTCGCACGTGACGAGTTCTGAGGACACCAACGTCGACGGCCAGGGCCCCCGCCATTCTTCTGAAAGCGGCGCCGCACTGAGCTCGTCGGCGCACGCGGCCAACGCCGCGTCGGCAGGGGCCAACCTGGACAACTCAAGCGACCCCTTCGACGCACATGTCTGGAACTCGCTCAGCCCCCTGTCGAAGTCGCCCCTGATGGCCTTGCTGATCGAGCCGGCTGGCCTCCAGAAGGCCGCGACAGCGGCGGCCCCCGACCTCGGCCCTGCGCCCCGCCCGAACGCCGCCTCCAGGGCCTCGGCGGCGCCGTGGCCCGGCGGCCACGCCTCGGCGGGGCCGCGGCCGAGCCCGGTCGGACGGCCGGGCTCTTTGCCGGCAGCAGCTCACCAGAGGCGCGACCCCGCCCCGGCCCGACCCCTCTCAGAACGCGCCCAGCGGCGCAGAAAAGCTGAGCCCGAGGCGGCGGACAGGAACGCCACCCTCCCGCAGGAGGTGAACACAACGAAACTCGCACCCCTGCCTGCGGCGAACGATGATACACATCGGAAAAAATCAGACGCCGAGGACCCTTTCTCGAAAGATCCACGCAGAGCGGGCGGCGATCCGCTCAGCCCCCGCCAACGGCAGGGCCACGCACGTCTGCCACGAGGCCCACGCCACCCGCCCCTCGGGCACTTCCTCGAAAGAAGGCTTGGGGACCAAGGCGCCCTCGCCCCCCCCATCTGAACTTTCGAAGGGGGGGCGGCCCTCGGGCCCGAGAAAAAACACCAGGAGGGCCGACGGCGGAGAGGCGGGGAGCCAGGACGCCGCCACGACCCCGGGAGCGCGAGCGCCCCCCGACCTGCACCATCTCTTCCACGCGACCTCGCAGGACATCTCTGCAGCGACCACCGCCGCTCCAGTCGGGCCCGAGTCGCACGCGCCAGCGGCGCTGCAGGGCGGCCCCCGCGCGTCCCAGGCGGACGCGAAGAGCAACCTGCAAAAGACCGATCGAGAGCACCCACGCCACAGCAGCCCAGTGCTCGGCAGGGCTGCAGACGGCGGCGGCGGCGAAGACGCAGCACCCGCAGCACACGGACACGAGGCAAGGGTTCAGCACGGCGGCGTCGACGCAGTGCCCGGCGACGATCTCGATCCGATGGGCCGACGCTCTCGGACGCCCCTCGCACCAACCGTCAGCTAGCTGCTCCCAGTCGGGCAGGCTTTTGGGGAGGTAGCTGCGCCGTCTCAGGACTGCCATCGATCTCCCTGCCGAACATGACGGCGGAAGTGGACGCGACAGTGGCCCCGTGGACCTCGACGCCGTCCTCGACGAGCTGCACCTCGATCTTGCGACGCAGCTGGCCAGTCACTCCCAGAGGTCGAAGCCGCGCCGACGCAATGGCAATAGCCAAGAACGGCGGGCCCCCCGTCAGATGTCGGGGGCCAGGCCGCGGTCGCGGAGCAGCACGGACGGCCCGACGCCGAAGGCGACTTGGACTCGCCGCGAGGCAACACGTTCGGCCAGGCAGAAGGCCCAGCCCCAGCCAATGGAGGCCACTCTCAGCGTCGACCAGACCCAGTCGAGGGCTGGAGCGCCCCGACCAGCGGCCCCCCGAAGCCCTCGGTGAACTCGGCCAGGGCGTCGGGCAAGCTGTAGAAGGGCATCAGCTGGAGATAATTCCCCAGCGCATAGATGCAGTTCCTCGCGCTGAGGCCACTGACGAAGAGCTCCTCGCGAGCGCCAGGCGTCTCCTGGAAGGCGCGCACGCCTGGCCCCTCAAGCCCCGGCCTGCCCAACGACGCCCCCGCCCCCGCGGCCAGGAGGGGGGGCGCTTTAGGAACCGCCGATTCGGGGCTCTCCCGTCGAGAGCCAAACCCGCAGCTGACCTGATTTCTTGCCGGCGAAGGGGGGCGCTCAGTCCGCGGGCTCCGCGGCGGAGCCGATGGCCCCCGCGGCGCGCGCGTCCCCGACGAAGGCCCGGTAGAGCGAGGAGCCCTTCGCGCGGCTCCATGCGCGTCACTGGAGGCGAACTCTCGACCACCTGGCCCTACTCGCCCTGGCCCGGCATCGCAAGATTCATCCAATCCTTCAACGTCTCGCGCCCGACATGGCCAGCCACGTCAGCGAGGGCTGGCGGCGCCCAGCTTGGCCTCGGGAAATCGACGAGCGACCGGTCGCAGGCCCGCACCCGGCACGCGGCACTCTCATCGCAGGAGGAGCGGAACCTCAGCAGCCCCCCGCGGCTGCTTGGGAAAAAATATACATCGCTGCACGGGGGCTCAGTCGGGCGGCGAGGCGAAGCTGGCGATGCGCTTCGCGGTGGCCACCAAGCGCAGTGCTCGCTGAGCCCTCAGGTGCACAGTAGAGCTCCCCCAAGGCGCTGACTGCCTGATCGACGGCGCAGCCCCCCCCATCGGACGCTGGCCAGCGCGCGCCCCCGGCCCAGGGGACTCGCGGCAACGGCGAGGCGCCCCTCGACTAGCGGCCAGGGGGGCAATTCTCGCTGGCGCCCGTCAAACACTGGCGCCCAGGCGCACAACCACACCGTGAGCAGGGCCTGGGACACGCGCGAGGGGTCGGCCAGGCCCCCCCTCCGCGGAATCGAAGTCGCCCAGCCCCGGGCGGCGCCCTCGGCGCCCGCCCCCCCTCTCCTCGGCCCGCGGGGCTGGAGCTGCCTCGGAGCAGGCGGGGCCCCTCGCGAGCCTTCCGCTGCCCCTTGGCCACCCCGACCTCGCCCTTGGCCTGTCCGCGACGTAGCGCCTGAGGCCAGGCGCGTCAGTGACACCTCCTGCCCGATAAGCACGCCCCACGTAGTGGTCCGGCGATCCGTAGTCTGATGAAAACGGGCTGGCTCGGCGAGCGCCCTCAATCAGCTGGGGCCTCCTGGCGATAAGCTCGCCCGATTGCAAGCAGCTCGCGTTGAGCTGGTCGACGACCAGCATCACGTGCAGCAGGACACACAGAACGCGATGCGCGGGCACCGACCTGTCGCCGGACGGCAAGTGCGAAACCACGCGTCGCGATGGTTGAGGTTCGATGCTGCCGCCGCGCCAACGCCGCAGACCCTCCGGCCCGAAGCCATCGGCATCGGCAAGGGGGCGGCGACGGTTGCCTCGAATGTTGAAGGCGACCGGGAAGATGCGAAGGTCGTCGTTGGCATATCTCGCGACCTCGTCCGCGATGTACCCTGGGCCAACTCGACAAGTGCCATGTCCCCGAAGATGGTGGGAGCGCCCCCCATGTCCGCGATGATATTACCTCGCACCCGCCCTGCTGCATCTTCGGCGACCACCCACACACGCTCGAGAGCTGCCAGGGCCGCAGCGCCAGGCCGCGGCGCGTCGGCGGGCGCAGCGGCTGCGGCGGCGGGCGGCACGGCCACCACTGCGATGAGGGCACCGTCCCTGAAGTACTGGGCACGCTCCGCGAGCGTGGGCACGCGGCGGAATCTGTAGATCCGATTGGCGTTGATCCCGACGGGCCCGGCTCCAGGTCCAGCCAA
Organism: Prorocentrum cordatum; assembly: GCA_963575745.1. Classification (NCBI taxonomy): domain Eukaryota; class Dinophyceae; order Prorocentrales; family Prorocentraceae; genus Prorocentrum; species Prorocentrum cordatum. The sequence goes on along the minus strand of CAUYUJ010000132.1, from coordinate 37,677 downwards.
CGATCGGATATCGAGAGAATCGGCATTAGCTGAGGAAACCTACTCGAGGTAGTGGTCGCCGTCAGTAGTGAAGACGCAGTACTGCGCATTGACTCCCACGGCGGTGATAAGTTTTTCGTGGTAGAGCGGGTCCTTCACCCCTGGGTTGTCGCAAGCCACGAACAGCCATACCCCAGGAGCGAGCGCCATCAACGCGCAGCCGCGCGCGCCCGCACAGCAGTCAGCGCCGCGCGAGCCTCGCCTGCGAGGTCGTCGGAGGCCACGTCAAGCCCTGGGCGCCCCTCGAGCGCCAGCGCCTGGTTCCGCGCCCGCGGCCCTGCTGGCTGGGGGGGCCCACGCCCCCTCGGCCACCACCCGCGACACCAGCGGCTGCGAGCCACGCAGCCGCCGAGCGCAGCTGGCGAGCTGCAGGGCGACAAGCCTTTCCCCCCGCGAGGCCGCCGGCCGCGACGGCGGCAGCGAGGGGCCACACGAGCCCCCAGGTAAGCCGCCTCTGGCGGTGACGGCGGCGCCAGCGGGCAAGCAGGCAGCCTCTCCGGGCCGCACCGCTGGAGCTGCTCGCGGAGCAGCTCGAGGACCCCGTCGTCGGAGTGTGCGGGCGTGCAGCCACTCGACAAGCGCGCTCCACTGCTCGCAGAGTAACTACTCGCAAACGGCCTGGATCCACCACGGGGGATTTACGATCCATGACAACGAGGCGAACGTGTGTTTTTCGGAAGTCTGCGAACAGGCATTTTACGAGTAGTGGAACGCCCTCGGTGGGTCACAACAGGACGGCGAGCTGACACCAGCGAGCCGCGCGCGGAATACCTGGGCTGCAGCACATAGTCCATGCGCTGCCGGCCGAGGATGGGCGCTCAAAAGAAGTGCTGAGCCGAAGAAATACGGAGGGCAAAAGTTGCGGCGCTCTCCCGTGTTTCAATCAATATTCCCTAAGTGCATCATCATCATCATCATCATCATCATCATCATCATCATCATCATCATCATCATCATCATCATCATCATCATCATCATCATCATCATCATCATCATCATCATCATCATCATCATCATCATCCATTCATCATCATCATCAATCATCATCATCATCATCATCATCATCATCATCATCATCATCATCATCATCATCATCATCATCATCATCATCATCATCATCATCATCATCATCATCATCATCATCATCATCATCATCATCATCATCATCATCATTCAGCAGCATCATCATCATCATCATCATCATCATCATCATCATCATCATCATCATCATCATCATCATCATCAGCATCATCATCATCATCAATCATCATCATCAGCAGCAGCATCACCACCATCATCATCATCATCATCACCATCATCATCATCATCACCATCACCATCACCATCACCATCACAATACATCCTCATAATCATAATCAGCCTCAGCATCATCATCATCATCCTCATCAGCAGCAGCATCAGAATCAGCATCATCATCATCAGCAGCATCATCATCAGCATCATCAGCAGCATGATCATCGTTATCAGAATCATCATCATCAAATATCATAATCATCATCAGCAGCGACAGCATCATCATCATCATCATCATCGTCATCATCATCATCATCATCATCATCATCACGATCAGCATCAGTATCACCATCATCATCATCAACAACAACATCATCATCATAATCATCATCGTCAGCAGTCCTTGTTCTCATTTTCCTCAGCCTCTTTTTTCACAAGGGCGACAAGTGCCACATGTAAGGAAATTGTTCGGCGGGGCCCGAAAAGTCGCCGTGCAAAGCTTTCCGCTGGCACAGCGGCGGGACTCGCCACAGGCGCCTGGATAGAGGCTATCCCAAATATTCCTGGCGAAGATAACTACCACGATGCAAAAATACTTGAGCAAACACAGATACAGTACGTGACAAACAATGAATAATGCTCAGCCTGCACAGACATGGTCAATGAGATAAATCACCGCGTCGCAGGCACTGGGTGGATTATACTCCAGTCCCAGAATCATCAGCACGCGGCGGTTTGTTCCCAAGCCTTTTAACCCTTTCGAAAATCTGGAGAACATTAACTCGGGGAATGCTTATGTTGGCCGATCCAGGGGATAAACGTCTAACTTGTCCCTCGGCCAGTGAACCCAAAACGGCCAGAGACGACCCCAAGAGGGTACCCGGCAGATCGTTCAGTATCGGCCGATTCTGGGCCACTAGCGGCGTTCAACCTTGAACGCCTGCGGCAAAGCCGCCACCACATCGATACGACGCGAACCTGCCGCACAAGAGTGTCCCCAGTTGGACGTTGCGCAGACGAAGAATTATCCCGGCAAAGCAACCTAACAGCGATGTGTAGGAGCATATCTGGAAGCATTCCCCTTAAGATTCAGATGAGAATCCAGTTGTAGAATTCTGCTGTTCTCGCAGTCGTAGTCGCATTCGCGATGACAGTCGCAGTGGCCTGCATCAGCCTCAGCCTCAGCCTCAGCCTGCCTCAGCCTCAGCCTCAGCCTCAGCCTCAGCCTCAGCCTGCCTCAGCCTCAGCCTCAGCCTGCTTCAGCCTCAGCCTCAGTCTGCCTTCAGCCTCGGCCTCAGCCTGCCTCAGCCTGCCTCAGCCTCAGCCTCAGCTCAGCCTCAGTCTCGCCTCAGCTCTCAGCCTGCAGCCTGCCAGCCTCAGCCTCAGCCTGCAGCCTCAGCAGCCTGCCTCAGCCTCAGCAGCTGCTTCAGCCTCAGCCTCAGCCTCAGCCTTCAGCCTCAGGCCTCAGCCTCAGCCTGCCTCAGCCTCAGCCTGCCTCAGCCTCAGCCTGCAGCCTCAGCCTGCAGCCTCAGCCTCAGCCTCAGCCTCAGCCTCAGTCCCTCAGCCTCAGCCTCAGCCTGCCTCAGCCTCAGCCTGCATCAGCCTCAGCCTCAGCCTCAGCCTGCCTCAGCATCAGCCTGCCTCAGCCTCAGCCTCAGCCTCAGCCTCAGCCTGCTTCAGCCTCAGCCTCAGTCTGCCTTCAGCCTCGGCCTCAGCCTCAGCCTGCCTCAGCCTCAGCCTGCATCAGCCTCAGCCTCAGCCTGCCTCAGCATCAGCCTGCCTCAGCCTCAGCCTCAGCCTGCCTCAGCCTCAGCCTCAGCCTGCTTCAGCCTCAGCCTCAGTCTGCCTTCAGCCTCGGCCTCAGCCTCAGCCTGCCTCAGCCTCAGCATCAGCCTGCTTCAGCATTCAAAATGTGGCCCGGGAATGGAATTCTGGGAACTCGAAGAACACGAAGTGACCTACAGGTGGCTCCGGGCACAAAATCATGCCCAAGAATGGAGTTCTGGGAACTCGAAAACCACAAGGTGGCTTACAGTTGGCTCTGGGCATTCAAAATCATGCCCAGGAGTGGAGTTCTGGGAACTCGAAGACCACGAAGTGGCCTACAGTTGGCCCCGGTCATTCAAAATGTGGCCCGGTAATGGAGTTCTGGGAATTCGAAGAACACGAAGTGGCCTACAGGTGGCTCCGGGCATTCAAAATCATGCCCAGGAATGGAGTTCTGGGACCTCGAAGCCCACGAAGTGTGTATCTGTCTGCCTAAATCGACTTCCGCGGCTTCTCCCCGGATCCTGCCCGGACCCCCTCTGGGGCGTCAAGATGCTCTCTTTTGACCCCACTAGAAACCTATCAGTCTTCGCTGTTAGGTAAAAACAGCGTAAAGATAAACTGTCGGGGGTCAGCGCGGTTTTCTTGGATCGGAGCTGGGCCCCCCTCTTTGGCGCGCCGAGCGCGCTCAGAGTGGCGACAGTGGCGCCACCGATGAGGGCCAGCGCAGATCCAATAAGTCCGCACCGACCTCCAGAAGTCTCTGCTTGTGCAGTTGTGTCTTCTTCGACTGTCGGGGCCTGGGCGGGGTGACCCCGTCTGACCTCCTCTTCTGGGGCGGCCTCGCTGGCTCAGCGACGCAGGAGGAGGGAATCGCCCCGCATGGCACGGGGAGACGAGGGTCGAAAGCTGTCCCACATGCGTGCGTCCCACAAGCGTGCCGCCCCGCCCGTCGCCCGCTCTTTGGCCACCTGTGGCGACGTCGGCTGACTGACTGGCTGGCTGGCTGGCTGACTGACTGTCTGACTGGCAAGCGCGCCGCATCCAAAAGCCAGCGGACTGTCTTACACAGCTTCGATCCAAGAATCCAAGTAGGCGGACGAGGAGGAATAGGAGGATCAACTCGATTCAATCCGCGCCTACTCTATAGATCGCTCGCAGTCATGCGAGCAACACCGAATCAGCTCACAATCGAAGACGACCCTGATCTGCGTAGAAGTAACAAGGCATGTCTGCGAATTCCACCAGCCCTCTGGGCGTAGGTGGTCTAAGGAAACTCCTCTTCAAATCCCCATTTTGCCCGTGTTCGGGGAGGGGTTCATCACTGCTCCCTATTGATATACACCCCCTCCCCCAGGCGACTGGCAGCCAACCAGGAACCATGCTCCCCCCCCAACCCACACCATCTCTCTCATAAATTATCCCAGTGCGACCCTACCTAGGATTTGGAGCATCTAGGAAAGCAACATCTACATCTACACCGGCAGCTACACCAACATCTACACCTGCATATACATCTACACCAAGATCAACAGCGAGACCCACATCTACACCTACATCTACACCTACATATACATCTACATCTACACCTACACCTACATTTACATCTACACTTACACTTTCGCATAGGTTTCGCTTCTGATTTGCATTGCCTTGCCTTTGCTTTTGCTATTGCGTTTGCTGTTGTCGTTGCTTTAGTTCTGTTTTTGCTATTGCTTAACGTTTTGTTTGCTTCGCCTGCGCACAAGCACGCACACACACACACGCATGTGTTTCATTCGCTCACCGGGCGCGTTTGAAAATGCTCCGTATCCGGTCTAATACCGCACGACTTGGCCATCTCGGGCGCCTCTTGGGCCGTCTTGGGACGTTTTTGGAATATTTGTTGGGGACCCTCGGGGGCCTCTTGGGCCGCCTTGAGGCGGTCTCCGGGGCGTCTTGGATCGTCGTCAACGCTGTGAAAACCGAACAACCGTGCATGGCGAAAATGTATGTTTCCTGGTGGTCTCTTGGGACGCCTCTTGGGTGCCTCTTGGGGCTTTGGGGGGGGCTCTCTGGGCCCCCCAGGGGCGTCTCGGGGCGAAAAGCTAAATTTTTCGGTTCGTCCTGGAGCGGTTTTGGAGGCTGCGAGCTGCGGGCTGCGAGGCGCGACCCGCGAGCTGCGAAGCGCTAGCCGCTCGCCCACTCACGGCGCCGGCGCTTGTGCGGCCCCTCGTTCTCGTCGTCGCCGATGTCCTCCCTCTCCGTCGCGTTCCTCTCGTCGTGGTCAGTCGACGACTTCTCCTCCGCCCACGCGCCCATGAACCGCCACATTGCGTCTGCAGGCTGCGCAGCATTGCAGATTGGATGTTAGATGGCGGAAAGCAACATATGTTTGTCGCCGATGATCTGGAACAATTACGCGGAGAAAGCGCTTCGTCGGAGCTGGTGCGCTTTCTGCCCGCACCTCCCGTTGCGCAACCGCTCGTACTCCTGGACCGTTTCCGTGTTCATCCACGACTTATAGTCGCTGAGCCACTTCTTGTGGATCTCTTTCATGTGGCGAGGCGTGAAGATGGGGTCGGAGTCCTGGCCAGGCGCGCGGCGCATGCGATTCGCACGCTGCTCCTCGACGACCCGCAAGAACTCCTCCAGTTTCTCGGCGATGCGCGGAGCAGCTGCCGCCTCGAAGCGGCCGTCGGACGAGGCTACGAACAGGAAGTCTCTGCCGATCTCCTCGAGCACCTCCTGCGTCGGCGGAGGCATCGCTGCCGAAGATGGCGTTGACACGGGGCGTGGCGGGCCTGCGTACCACGTTGGAGGAGGTGGCAGGCTGCGCAGCGCTGCTCGGCGGGCGGCGTGTCGCTTCCCACGTCAGCGGAGGGCGCGCATCGGTGATTCGCAGAACCGGCGAAGGCTCAGCCGCACTCTCGAGGTCTCGAGGCAGGAACACCCTGGCCACAACGAGGTCATGAGCATCACTCACTCCGTCGAAGAACGCACCATTTTCGGAGCTCGTTTGAACGCTGCGCAGGCCGTGGGTCATCGCGAGGTCGCCGTGTTTGAAACTCAACGGGTGAGAGAAGACCAGCTGCAGTGATCCAGGCTGTGCAGCACCGGAGTCAATCGATACTTGGCAGGCTGTGTAGCCTTCATCGATACTCTGCACCAGGGCGATGAGCTGAATGATCCCCGTGCTGAAGTCGCCGCCCCAGATGAAGCGATCCCCCGCACACGCATTGTGGCAAGCAAGGAAGGTGTGCTTGCGCCCTTCCATTGTCAACCCTCGTTTTTTCGAGGCGGGCGCATGGCAATTGACGATGGACACGGGCTCGTTGTGGTCGTCAACGCGAACACGGAGGTGCTGGAAGCACCGGTCTGGATGGTTCGGCACGAAGTCGTTGACGAGCTTGCACTGACGAGCTTGCACTGAAGGTAAGCTAAGCTAAGATAAACCTGAGCTAAGATGAAGCTAGGCTAAGCTAAGATGAATTAAGCTAAGCTAAGATGAGATAAGCAACGCTATACTAATGGGACGCAACTGGGGGAACCGCGGGGCGGATCCTGGGGGAACCGCCTGGGGCGCATTACACTGCCCGGCCCCTTTAAGCTAAGAGAGTAAGAACCCTTCTAGGCAGAGCCTAGCCCCCAAGAGGCCTCAAAACTGCCTCCCAAAATGCCCCTGAGACCCCTCGCCCGCCGCCGACGTCCCCGTCACGCCCTGGGGGGGGGCATCAGCAGCTTCCTGCCTGTCTGGAGTCCCGACGCGGTGCGGCGACAGACCGTGCGGTGGCCTCGAAATCCCCCCCAAGACCTCACCGCACGGTCCGTCGGAAAACAAATCCACACAAATAACAGGATTCCCCATATTTTCATATAATTTCAGGGTTTTTGTCTTCCCCCCCTCTTCCCATATTTTTCCATATTTTCTTGGGAATCGACGATTAATTGTGTCTGTGTGGTTTTCCCCCTCCTGAAAATAACCACCCCGACACGCGAAGTCGTTTAGTAAACACGCCCAAAGAAGGAATCAAACAAGGCAGGGCTGTTTGGTAAACGCCCAGGGACGTTTCGTAAACGCCAACTGTCCGGTCCGGGTGGTTGTTCCTCCCTTGGAGGGCGCCAGAAATCAGCCGACCCTGTCGGCGTGTGGGGGACGCGTCGTCGTCGTCGCCGTCGCCGCCGTCGTCGCCGTCGTCGTCGTCGTCGTCGCCGTCGTCGTCGCCGTCGCCGTCGCCGTCGCCGTCGCCGTCGCCGTCGTCGTTCAGGGGGGCCGGCGGCACCGACCGTAAGGCCGCTCCAGTAGACAAGCTCTTTCCAGCAGTACTCGCGAAGCCACTACTGGTCAAGGGGCTGGATCCGCCGCGTGGGATCTACGATCCATTACGATCCATTACATACAGTAGGGGCCCAACCACAAGAAACCTCCACAAGAAACCCAACCCTGAGACCCCAGGGCGTTTTTGATTTCTGGTGTGGGCACGTCGCGCTTTCCATAGCAAAGCAAATGAAACCAAAGAAACCTAGGGCACCCTGGAGGCAGGCAGGGTGTTTCTTGGCATGGGCCTCCACTGTAGAGGAAGACGTATCTTTGTCTGGCGTTTGCGAGCAGGCACTTTGCGGATAGCGGAACGCGCTCGGTGAAGAAAGAGCGAAGGCGGCCGGGGTTTGAAGATCCGCGAGCCGAGATGCTGACGATGGCGATGGCAGGATCAGTTGGCATCGAATCGGTCAACAAGATCGGATCGGAATGCTCACCGAATCGGGCCGCCTCGGGAAAGAGGAGGTGGCGGAGGAGGAGGAGGAGGCGGAGGAGGAGGAGGAGGAGGATGAGGAGGAGAGCCAGAATCGAATCGGGTCGGCCGCGCCAGGATGCACAACGATTCCAATGCGAGCATCGGGCCACATCGGACCGTCTGAGTGTGGAATCGAGTCGGATCGGGCGGGCCGGAATCGATATCGAATCGGTTCGATCGTATCGAGATTCGAGGCCTGGAAATGGGCACCAACACCAACACAGGGGGTTGCCTCCACAGGGGGAAGATGATCCTAAATTTCGGTGTTGGTGGTAATATTTCGGCCACCTTGGAAGCCAGAATATTACCACCATCACCGAGATCGGGATCTTCTTCCCTCGGTGGAGGCACACCGCCGATGTTGGTGTTGGTGTCAACCTCTAGGCCTGCGACGAGAGGAGCACTCTGATGGTGGTGGCGATGATACAGTCAGCGCGCTATGATGAGCACGAGGGGCCGTTTCTGGCCAACGGCTGACCGTCTGCCCCGAAGAGGTGCCGGCCTAGAGCTGAGGAACAGCCCGAAGACCAAAAACCCTCACGCGGATCTCGACGTCAGGGTTAAAAAAGATCTTTCTAACAGCAGTTTTGACATGAAGCCGCCAAGAGCATATAGTGGGGGCCCGACCACAATAAACCTTCTACAAGAAACCCAACCCTGAGACCCCAGGGCGTCCATCGATGTTTGGTGTGGGAACGCCACGCCTTCCATGGCCAAACCACCGAAACCCGGCTCTGTGGAGGCAAGGAGGGTGTTTCTTGGCATGGGTCTCCACTGTATTGAAATTCAATGATTGTGAGCCAACCGTCCGAAAAAGTCCTCTGGATTTGCGAAGGAATTCCTGAGCGCAGAGGCTCTGGCCTGGGTGCTGGTCGGCGAAGCACCAACCTGGTCCGCAGGATTTCCCCAACTCCAGGAATTCTTTAGGATTCCCTCGGGAATCCTATGGCTTTGGGAAGCCCAAAAGTGGTCCTTATGTGAGCGTCTTGCCTGAAGTAGAAGAAGGACAACAAAGTCTGAAAACATGACGTGTCGGAGGGCTTCGCGGATCTCTTAGGTCGACACTGGACCAGTGGGGGCGCCTCTGGCGCCGCCCCTGGCGCTCATCGCGCCAGAAAGGGTGTCCAGCGCCGATCGAAGAAATCTGCGTGGACCTCCGAAGGTTAACTACTGTATGCCGTTGCTTCTTGCTCGAGACGATGATGGTGGTGATGGCGATCATGATGGTTGTGGTTCGCCCGCAACTTCTGCGCGGTCTCTGGGTGAGCAGGCAAATGATTACCATTTGAGATCGCAGGGTCTTTTGCTGCCTGCGCCCGCTCCGCCAGAGCTAAGAAGATGGACTGCACTGCCGTCACGACAGGGAGGAAGATGTGCAGCACTGCTGTCGCGTCAGGTACCCTCGGAGGGATCACCGTGCAGCTGCTGCCGCGAGGGCCGCAAGCAGCGTCAGGGGGGCAAGGGAAGAGCCGCGCCCGGCGGAATCCTCCGCTTCGGTGGCGGTCGTCGACGTCGGTGTCGTCTCCGTGGTGGTGTGCGGGGTGGTGGTCACTGTAGTCTTGGTCCCCGTGGACGTGGTCTCGGTGGCGGTGGTGGTGGTGCTGAGCGTGCTCGTCTGCGTGGCGGTCGTGGTACTGGACTCCGTAGTGGTGTGCGGGGTCGTGCTGCTCGTCGCGCTCGTCGTGGTCGCGGTGGCGGTGGTGGTGGGCGCCGGCACGAAGAGCTTCGTGCATCGCCCGTTGGGGTTGTCGTCGATGCCCGCGTAGCACACGATGGCGTCGACGTCGTTCCTGCGCGTGAGCGAGACGAACTCGACGCAGGGGTTGTCGTCGCAGACCCGGATGTTCTCGTCACTGTAGGCTTTGAACCCGCTGGTGCCGGCGATGTCCCTCGCGTCGCCCATGCTCAGTTCCCTGCCGTGGCTGAGGACCAGCCCCTTGCAGGTGCCGATCCTCTCGTCACCCTTCAGGTAACACACGATGGCGGCAGTCTCGGACATGGCGGTGACCGACATGTCGAAAGTGGCGTCGCTGTCTACCACGATGTCGTCGCCAACCGTGACCACAGTCCCATTGACCAAGCCAACGGGGGTGCACGTGATCTCGTATGAGGCACTGTTGCCAGCAGATGCATCTCCGACGACGTAGCACACCAGTCCTGTGGTCTCGTCCAAGCTGACTACGGACACCTGCGCCCTGTCCAGTATGCTAGGGACACCTTCGAAGATGGCAACGTCATTTGGGCCAGGCACACTGATGTCCGTGTCACTGACAGTCAAAAGCGTGCAGTATGCCCTTTCATCTGTCTTCTCGGTGAAACACAAAACGCCCGTCGAGCTTGAGAACTTAGTGAGCGACACACCGACAACGTCAACCGCCACTGAGTCCGCCTCGAAAGCCTCGCTCTTAGTGAGACTGTCACTTCCAGATTCGAAGCCAAGGACGTTGCACCTGGCTTTCCTCTCCTTCGGTTCGAACACGTCCGAGGTGTCCTGGTAGCACACCACCCCGAAGGTCTCAGTGAAGCTGGCGATGGTCAGATAATACATGAATGTCGCCTCCGGCTTGACTACCAGGCCTGGTCCGGCGGTCAGAGTCATGTCGGCCGTGTTCAGGGTCAGCTTGTGGCAATACGACGGCCCCCCGATCTCGTACTCTCCGAAGGCCGTGAAGCATACTATGGCCAGCTCGTCGGAGAAGCGGGTGACCGTGAACCTCTGGCCCTTCACGAGATAAGCGGTCAAGTTGCAGTCTGGGCCAACGTCACCAGTGGAGGCGTCGAAAGCGTTGCACACTGCTCTCTCTCCAGGGGGATTTGCCCAGTCGGAATAGCACACGATACCGTCGTTTGTGGTCATCATGGCAGTACCGATGTCAGACGTTACAGCATCGTTGAATTCGAACGATCCGTCCATCTCTGGGGCAAAATTCAGCACCTCTGATCGCACACCCAGAACAAGAACGACGAAGATCTGGAGGGACGGTCCCATTGAGCTGACACTGATTGTGGGAATCCGCCTCCGAGCCCAGTGGCACCTTGGAGGCGTGGTAGAATGCCAAGTGCTGTCTAACAGGGCTTCTGCCAGACTTCTAAAGGACCCAAAGGAGGAGAAGGAGGAGGAGGAGGAGGCGCAAGAAGAGAACGAGGAGGAGGAGGAGGAGGAGGAGGAGGAGGAGCCCCCCCTCTCCTGGCGCCGTTTTTAGGGCGGGCCAGGCGGCGATTCGCCTGAGACTTACCATTTATTACATGTATCACTCTGAAGATTAAAACATGGCAACTGTTTCGCTGATGAGGGCGGGTCGCTTTCAACATGTGGCTCTCCCTTTAGCGCCGCGCACATTCGTTGCAAAACTTCGCACAAGAGATCCACGGAATGAAGGCGGGTGGTTTTTTATGTGGCTCTCGCCTTAGCGCCACATTCGTTTTAAACATTTACTAGAGATTCACGGATGAGGGCGGCTCGTTTTCAAAATGCGGCTCTCGCCTTAGCGCCGCGAACATTCGTTTGAAAAATTGCAAGAGCTTCACGGATTGAGGGCGGGTGGTTTTCAAAATGTGGCTCTCGCCTTAGCGCCGCGTTTTCAAAACGTGGCTCTAGTCTTGGCGCCGCGCACATTCGTTTTAAACATTGCAATAACAAATTCACGGATTGGGGGCGAGTCGTTTTCAACAAATATTTCTCGCCTTATCGCCGCGCAAATTCGTTTGATAAATGTCTCACGAGCTGCACGGATTGAGGCCGGTGCCTTTTCAAAATGTGGTTCTCGCCTCAGCGCCGCGCATATTCGTTTTTTAATTTGCAAGAGTGTCACGGGTTCCCGAGATCAACGTACCAGACATGGTGTTTCAAAAGGATTCAGGACTATGCGGGTGCAACAGTAATGTTGGCTCGCGGTGTCGAACTTCCAAAAATGGCCTTCTGGCACGATTCCAGATCGTCACGACGCAGCAGTCAAGTTGATCCGTGGCGTGGAAGCCCCAAGAACAATGTTTTGACATGTATCAAGATCTTCAAACGGTTGCCTTCCAACGAGGCAGTTCCTTCAATGGAAATGAAACGCTGTAAGGGGCTTATGAAGAGGGAATTGAGAGGAAGGGTCGATTCCACCATCGTTGATGCCTCTTGGCTGTACACTCCTCCTCGTCCTCCTCCTTGTCCTCCTCCTCATCCTTTCCCTCCTCCTCCTCCTCTTCTTGTTCTTCCTCCTCATCCTCCTCCTCTTGTTTCTCTTCTTCCTCCTCATCCTCCTCCTCTTCTCCCTCGTCCTCCTCCTCCTACTCCTCCTCCTCCTCCTCCTCTCCTACCCTCCCCTCCGCTCCTCCTCCTCCTCCTCCTCCTCCTCCCTCCTCCGCCCTCCCTCCGTCCTCCTCCTACGCCCCTCCTGCCTCCTCCTCCTCCTCCTCCTACTCCTCCTCCTCCTCCTCCTCCTACCTCCTCCTCCTCTCCTTCCTCCTCCTCCTCCTCCTCCTCCTCCTCCTCCTCCTCCTTCCTCCTCCTCCCCCTCCTCCTCCTGCTCCTCCTCCTCCTCCTCCTCCTCCTCCTCCTCCTCCTCCTCCTCCTCCTCCTCCTCCCCCTCCTCCTCCTCCTACTCCTCCTCCTCTCTCCTCCTCCTCCTCCTCCTCCTCTCCTCCTCCTCCTCCTCCTCCTCCTCCTCTCCCCTCCTCCTCCTCCCCCCTCCCCCTCCTCCGCCCTCCTCCTCCTCCTCCTCCCCTTACTCCTCCTCCTCCTCCTCCTCTCCTCGTCACCTCCTCCTTCCTCTTCCCCTCCTCCTCCTTTTCCTCCTCCTCTCATCCTCCTCCTCCTCCTCCGCCCTCCTCCTCCTCCTCCTCCTCCTCCTCATCCTCCTCCTCCTCCTCCTTCTCCTCTTCCTCATCTTCCTCGTCCGCCTGTGGTTCCCCGTATTCTCTTCTCGTGGCATTTCGGGGGTAGCGGCAGATCTAGCATGCGACGGTTGCAGTCGTACTCGGAATCGTCCTCGTCATTTTGCAAATCAGATGCGCCATCATCATCATCATCATCATCATCATCATCATCATCATCATCAGCAGCAGCAGCAGCATCATCATCATCATCATCATCATCATCATCAGCATCATCATCAGCAGTAGCAGCAGCAGCAGCATCATCACCATCATCATCACCATCATCACCATCATCATCATCATCATCAGCATCAGCATCAGCATCAGCATCATCCTCAGCAGCAGCATCATCATCACCATCGTCATCATTATCATCACCATCACCATCACCATGTTCCGCAACAGTCGCATCATCAGCATCATCAGCATCACCATCATCATCAGCATCAGCATCATCATCATCATCATCAGCAGCAGCAGCAGCATCATTATTAACATCCGCATTTTCATCACCATGAGCATCGTCATCGTCATCATCACCATCACCCGCAACATTCGCAACCGTATCACCATCATCATCACCATCATCATCATCATCATACGTCGCATCATCATCACCATCACCATCATGACCATCTGCAGCATCATCAGCATCGCCATCATGGCCATCATCGTCGCCATCAGCAGCACCATCACCATCAGCATCATCATGTTCGTCATCATTTGCACAATCGTCACCAGCATGATCATCAGCATCAGCAGCATCGCCATGATCAGCGTCGTCGTCAGCATTATCAAGAACAGCATACTCACCATTAACATCATCACCAACATCGTCATCATCAGCATCATCAACAACAGCATCATCATCAGCACCAGCATCACCAAACTCATCATCATCATCATAATCATCGTCATCAGCATCATTGTCACCATCATCAGATGCAACATCATTACCATCAGCACTGGCATCAGCATCAACATCATCATTGGTACATCCAAAATCGTTGTCATCAGCAGTACCGTTATCACCATCATCATCAGCATCATCATGATAATCGTCATACTTATCGTCACCACAGCGAACTCCACCACCATCATCATCACCATCAGCATCACAATCATCATCATCACCATCACCACCAGAACCACCATAAGTATTATAATCACCATCAGCACCAGCATCGCCATGAGCAGCAGCAGCAGCAACATAATAGAAAGCACTATTTCCGCGCCAGGCTGCACAGTCACGCATGCAGCGCCAGAGCGTCGAGCGGGGGGGGCCTTGCTGAGAGGCCAGAATTATTGGGCGACCTTGGGCAAGGGGCCGAAAGATCAGAGGCCCGCGCCCGCAGACAGCTCCACCGGGGAAGGCGGGGGGGGGGAACGGAAGGAACTCGAGAACTGTCAAGAGCAAGGGTTGCGGCACTCCCCCGCGATTCGACGAATATCCGATAAAGCTGCATCATGATATGAGAACCCCTTTACGCGACGGGCCGCACGCGCCATGCATGGCGCGCCAGGGCGTCGACGCGGGGGCCCGCCCACGGGAGGCCAGAACTCCTGGGCACCCTCGGGCAGGAATCTGACAGATTAATGCCTCGGGCTCGTAGACGGGCGTCCTATCCCACTTCTGAAGAAGGAATGGACTGTGTCACTGGGCGACCTGGTAGCACTCTGAACGACAGACGCTGAATCAATACATCTGGGAGGATCCGGCCAAAACCATACACGAGGCACCTCGACCCGGACCTCTTCGCGAGGACGGTCAGCGAGCGTGCACGAGGCGGATCCGCAGGCATTCCTCGAGCATGGCTCGCACGTGACGAGTTCTGAGGACACCAACGTCGACGGCCAGGGCCCCCGCCATTCTTCTGAAAGCGGCGCCGCACTGAGCTCGTCGGCGCACGCGGCCAACGCCGCGTCGGCAGGGGCCAACCTGGACAACTCAAGCGACCCCTTCGACGCACATGTCTGGAACTCGCTCAGCCCCCTGTCGAAGTCGCCCCTGATGGCCTTGCTGATCGAGCCGGCTGGCCTCCAGAAGGCCGCGACAGCGGCGGCCCCCGACCTCGGCCCTGCGCCCCGCCCGAACGCCGCCTCCAGGGCCTCGGCGGCGCCGTGGCCCGGCGGCCACGCCTCGGCGGGGCCGCGGCCGAGCCCGGTCGGACGGCCGGGCTCTTTGCCGGCAGCAGCTCACCAGAGGCGCGACCCCGCCCCGGCCCGACCCCTCTCAGAACGCGCCCAGCGGCGCAGAAAAGCTGAGCCCGAGGCGGCGGACAGGAACGCCACCCTCCCGCAGGAGGTGAACACAACGAAACTCGCACCCCTGCCTGCGGCGAACGATGATACACATCGGAAAAAATCAGACGCCGAGGACCCTTTCTCGAAAGATCCACGCAGAGCGGGCGGCGATCCGCTCAGCCCCCGCCAACGGCAGGGCCACGCACGTCTGCCACGAGGCCCACGCCACCCGCCCCTCGGGCACTTCCTCGAAAGAAGGCTTGGGGACCAAGGCGCCCTCGCCCCCCCCATCTGAACTTTCGAAGGGGGGGCGGCCCTCGGGCCCGAGAAAAAACACCAGGAGGGCCGACGGCGGAGAGGCGGGGAGCCAGGACGCCGCCACGACCCCGGGAGCGCGAGCGCCCCCCGACCTGCACCATCTCTTCCACGCGACCTCGCAGGACATCTCTGCAGCGACCACCGCCGCTCCAGTCGGGCCCGAGTCGCACGCGCCAGCGGCGCTGCAGGGCGGCCCCCGCGCGTCCCAGGCGGACGCGAAGAGCAACCTGCAAAAGACCGATCGAGAGCACCCACGCCACAGCAGCCCAGTGCTCGGCAGGGCTGCAGACGGCGGCGGCGGCGAAGACGCAGCACCCGCAGCACACGGACACGAGGCAAGGGTTCAGCACGGCGGCGTCGACGCAGTGCCCGGCGACGATCTCGATCCGATGGGCCGACGCTCTCGGACGCCCCTCGCACCAACCGTCAGCTAGCTGCTCCCAGTCGGGCAGGCTTTTGGGGAGGTAGCTGCGCCGTCTCAGGACTGCCATCGATCTCCCTGCCGAACATGACGGCGGAAGTGGACGCGACAGTGGCCCCGTGGACCTCGACGCCGTCCTCGACGAGCTGCACCTCGATCTTGCGACGCAGCTGGCCAGTCACTCCCAGAGGTCGAAGCCGCGCCGACGCAATGGCAATAGCCAAGAACGGCGGGCCCCCCGTCAGATGTCGGGGGCCAGGCCGCGGTCGCGGAGCAGCACGGACGGCCCGACGCCGAAGGCGACTTGGACTCGCCGCGAGGCAACACGTTCGGCCAGGCAGAAGGCCCAGCCCCAGCCAATGGAGGCCACTCTCAGCGTCGACCAGACCCAGTCGAGGGCTGGAGCGCCCCGACCAGCGGCCCCCCGAAGCCCTCGGTGAACTCGGCCAGGGCGTCGGGCAAGCTGTAGAAGGGCATCAGCTGGAGATAATTCCCCAGCGCATAGATGCAGTTCCTCGCGCTGAGGCCACTGACGAAGAGCTCCTCGCGAGCGCCAGGCGTCTCCTGGAAGGCGCGCACGCCTGGCCCCTCAAGCCCCGGCCTGCCCAACGACGCCCCCGCCCCCGCGGCCAGGAGGGGGGGCGCTTTAGGAACCGCCGATTCGGGGCTCTCCCGTCGAGAGCCAAACCCGCAGCTGACCTGATTTCTTGCCGGCGAAGGGGGGCGCTCAGTCCGCGGGCTCCGCGGCGGAGCCGATGGCCCCCGCGGCGCGCGCGTCCCCGACGAAGGCCCGGTAGAGCGAGGAGCCCTTCGCGCGGCTCCATGCGCGTCACTGGAGGCGAACTCTCGACCACCTGGCCCTACTCGCCCTGGCCCGGCATCGCAAGATTCATCCAATCCTTCAACGTCTCGCGCCCGACATGGCCAGCCACGTCAGCGAGGGCTGGCGGCGCCCAGCTTGGCCTCGGGAAATCGACGAGCGACCGGTCGCAGGCCCGCACCCGGCACGCGGCACTCTCATCGCAGGAGGAGCGGAACCTCAGCAGCCCCCCGCGGCTGCTTGGGAAAAAATATACATCGCTGCACGGGGGCTCAGTCGGGCGGCGAGGCGAAGCTGGCGATGCGCTTCGCGGTGGCCACCAAGCGCAGTGCTCGCTGAGCCCTCAGGTGCACAGTAGAGCTCCCCCAAGGCGCTGACTGCCTGATCGACGGCGCAGCCCCCCCCATCGGACGCTGGCCAGCGCGCGCCCCCGGCCCAGGGGACTCGCGGCAACGGCGAGGCGCCCCTCGACTAGCGGCCAGGGGGGCAATTCTCGCTGGCGCCCGTCAAACACTGGCGCCCAGGCGCACAACCACACCGTGAGCAGGGCCTGGGACACGCGCGAGGGGTCGGCCAGGCCCCCCCTCCGCGGAATCGAAGTCGCCCAGCCCCGGGCGGCGCCCTCGGCGCCCGCCCCCCCTCTCCTCGGCCCGCGGGGCTGGAGCTGCCTCGGAGCAGGCGGGGCCCCTCGCGAGCCTTCCGCTGCCCCTTGGCCACCCCGACCTCGCCCTTGGCCTGTCCGCGACGTAGCGCCTGAGGCCAGGCGCGTCAGTGACACCTCCTGCCCGATAAGCACGCCCCACGTAGTGGTCCGGCGATCCGTAGTCTGATGAAAACGGGCTGGCTCGGCGAGCGCCCTCAATCAGCTGGGGCCTCCTGGCGATAAGCTCGCCCGATTGCAAGCAGCTCGCGTTGAGCTGGTCGACGACCAGCATCACGTGCAGCAGGACACACAGAACGCGATGCGCGGGCACCGACCTGTCGCCGGACGGCAAGTGCGAAACCACGCGTCGCGATGGTTGAGGTTCGATGCTGCCGCCGCGCCAACGCCGCAGACCCTCCGGCCCGAAGCCATCGGCATCGGCAAGGGGGCGGCGACGGTTGCCTCGAATGTTGAAGGCGACCGGGAAGATGCGAAGGTCGTCGTTGGCATATCTCGCGACCTCGTCCGCGATGTACCCTGGGCCAACTCGACAAGTGCCATGTCCCCGAAGATGGTGGGAGCGCCCCCCATGTCCGCGATGATATTACCTCGCACCCGCCCTGCTGCATCTTCGGCGACCACCCACACACGCTCGAGAGCTGCCAGGGCCGCAGCGCCAGGCCGCGGCGCGTCGGCGGGCGCAGCGGCTGCGGCGGCGGGCGGCACGGCCACCACTGCGATGAGGGCACCGTCCCTGAAGTACTGGGCACGCTCCGCGAGCGTGGGCACGCGGCGGAATCTGTAGATCCGATTGGCGTTGATCCCGACGGGCCCGGCTCCAGGTCCAGCCAACGATCGGATATCGAGAGAATCGGCATTAGCTGAGGAAACCTACTCGAGGTAGTGGTCGCCGTCAGTAGTGAAGACGCAGTACTGCGCATTGACTCCCACGGCGGTGATAAGTTTTTCGTGGTAGAGCGGGTCCTTCACCCCTGGGTTGTCGCAAGCCACGAACAGCCATACCCCAGGAGCGAGCGCCATCAACGCGCAGCCGCGCGCGCCCGCACAGCAGTCAGCGCCGCGCGAGCCTCGCCTGCGAGGTCGTCGGAGGCCACGTCAAGCCCTGGGCGCCCCTCGAGCGCCAGCGCCTGGTTCCGCGCCCGCGGCCCTGCTGGCTGGGGGGGCCCACGCCCCCTCGGCCACCACCCGCGACACCAGCGGCTGCGAGCCACGCAGCCGCCGAGCGCAGCTGGCGAGCTGCAGGGCGACAAGCCTTTCCCCCCGCGAGGCCGCCGGCCGCGACGGCGGCAGCGAGGGGCCACACGAGCCCCCAGGTAAGCCGCCTCTGGCGGTGACGGCGGCGCCAGCGGGCAAGCAGGCAGCCTCTCCGGGCCGCACCGCTGGAGCTGCTCGCGGAGCAGCTCGAGGACCCCGTCGTCGGAGTGTGCGGGCGTGCAGCCACTCGACAAGCGCGCTCCACTGCTCGCAGAGTAACTACTCGCAAACGGCCTGGATCCACCACGGGGGATTTACGATCCATGACAACGAGGCGAACGTGTGTTTTTCGGAAGTCTGCGAACAGGCATTTTACGAGTAGTGGAACGCCCTCGGTGGGTCACAACAGGACGGCGAGCTGACACCAGCGAGCCGCGCGCGGAATACCTGGGCTGCAGCACATAGTCCATGCGCTGCCGGCCGAGGATGGGCGCTCAAAAGAAGTGCTGAGCCGAAGAAATACGGAGGGCAAAAGTTGCGGCGCTCTCCCGTGTTTCAATCAATATTCCCTAAGTGCATCATCATCATCATCATCATCATCATCATCATCATCATCATCATCATCATCATCATCATCATCATCATCATCATCATCATCATCATCATCATCATCATCATCATCATCATCTCATCATCAGCATCCTCATCATCATCATCATCATCATCATCATCATCATCATCATCATCATCATAATCATCATATCATCATCGTCGTCGTCGTCGTCATCATCGTCATCATCATCATCATCATCATCATCATCATCATCTCATCATCATCATCATCATCATCATCATCATCATCATCATCATCATCATCCTCATCATCATCATCATCATCATCATCATCATCATCATCATCATCATCATCATCATCATCATCATCATCATCATCATCATCATCATCATCAGCATCATCATCATCATCAATCATCATCATCAGCAGCAGCATCACCACCATCATCATCATCATCATCACCATCATCATCATCATCACCATCACCATCACCATCACCATCACAATACATCCTCATAATCATAATCAGCCTCAGCATCATCATCATCATCCTCATCAGCAGCAGCATCAGAATCAGCATCATCATCATCAGCAGCATCATCATCAGCATCATCAGCAGCATGATCATCGTTATCAGAATCATCATCATCAAATATCATAATCATCATCAGCAGCGACAGCATCATCATCATCATCATCATCGTCATCATCATCATCATCATCATCATCATCACGATCAGCATCAGTATCACCATCATCATCATCAACAACAACATCATCATCATAATCATCATCGTCAGCAGTCCTTGTTCTCATTTTCCTCAGCCTCTTTTTTCACAAGGGCGACAAGTGCCACATGTAAGGAAATTGTTCGGCGGGGCCCGAAAAGTCGCCGTGCAAAGCTTTCCGCTGGCACAGCGGCGGGACTCGCCACAGGCGCCTGGATAGAGGCTATCCCAAATATTCCTGGCGAAGATAACTACCACGATGCAAAAATACTTGAGCAAACACAGATACAGTACGTGACAAACAATGAATAATGCTCAGCCTGCACAGACATGGTCAATGAGATAAATCACCGCGTCGCAGGCACTGGGTGGATTATACTCCAGTCCCAGAATCATCAGCACGCGGCGGTTTGTTCCCAAGCCTTTTAACCCTTTCGAAAATCTGGAGAACATTAACTCGGGGAATGCTTATGTTGGCCGATCCAGGGGATAAACGTCTAACTTGTCCCTCGGCCAGTGAACCCAAAACGGCCAGAGACGACCCCAAGAGGGTACCCGGCAGATCGTTCAGTATCGGCCGATTCTGGGCCACTAGCGGCGTTCAACCTTGAACGCCTGCGGCAAAGCCGCCACCACATCGATACGACGCGAACCTGCCGCACAAGAGTGTCCCCAGTTGGACGTTGCGCAGACGAAGAATTATCCCGGCAAAGCAACCTAACAGCGATGTGTAGGAGCATATCTGGAAGCATTCCCCTTAAGATTCAGATGAGAATCCAGTTGTAGAATTCTGCTGTTCTCGCAGTCGTAGTCGCATTCGCGATGACAGTCGCAGTGGCCGGCAGTCGCAGTCACAGCCTCAGCCTCAGCCTGCCTCAGCCTCAGCCTCAGCCTGCCTCAGCCTCAGCCTGCCTCAGCCTCAGCCTCAGCCTGCTTCAGCCTCAGCCTCAGTCTGCCTTCAGCCTCGGCCTCAGCCTCAGCCTGCCTCAGCCAAGCCTGCATCAGCCTCAGCCTCAGCCTCAGCCTCAGCCTCAGCCTCAGCCTGCCTCAGCCTCAGCCTGCAGCCTCAGCCTCAGCCTCAGCCTGCCTCAGCATCAGCCTGCCTCAGCCTCAGCCAGCCTGCCTCAGCCTCAGTCAGCCAGCATGCTCAGCCTCAGCCTCAGCCTCAGCCTGCCTTCAGCCTCAGCCTCAGCCTCAGCCTCAGCCTGCCTCAGCCTCAGCCTGCATCAGCCTCAGCCTCAGCCTCAGCCTGCCTCAGCATCAGCCTGCCTCAGCCTCAGCCTCAGCCTGCCTCAGCCTCAGCCTCAGCCTTCAGCCTCAGGCCTCAGCCTCAGCCTGCCTCAGCCTCAGCCTGCCTGCCTCAGCCTCAGCCTCAGCCTCAGCCTGCCTCAGCATCAGCCTGCCTCAGCCTCAGCCTCAGCCTGCCTCAGCCTCAGCCTCAGCCTGCTTCAGCCTCAGCCTCAGTCTGCCTTCAGCCTCGGCCTCAGCCTCAGCCTGCCTCAGCCTCAGCCTGCATCAGCCTCAGCCTCAGCCTCAGCCTGCCTCAGCATCAGCCTGCCTCAGCCTCAGCCTCAGCCTGCCTCAGCCTCAGCCTCAGCCTGCACCAGCCTCAGCCTCAGTCTGCCTTCAGCCTCGGCCTCAGCCTCAGCCTGCCTCAGCCTCAGCATCAGCCTGCTTCAGCATTCAAAATGTGGCCCGGGAATGGAATTCTGGGAACTCGAAGAACACGAAGTGACCTACAGGTGGCTCCGGGCACAAAATCATGCCCAAGAATGGAGTTCTGGGAACTCGAAAACCACAAGGTGGCTTACAGTTGGCTCTGGGCATTCAAAATCATGCCCAGGAGTGGAGTTCTGGGAACTCGAAGACCACGAAGTGGCCTACAGTTGGCCCCGGTCATTCAAAATGTGGCCCGGTAATGGAGTTCTGGGAATTCGAAGAACACGAAGTGGCCTACAGGTGGCTCCGGGCATTCAAAATCATGCCCAGGAATGGAGTTCTGGGACCTCGAAGCCCACGAAGTGTGTATCTGTCTGCCTAAATCGACTTCCGCGGCTTCTCCCCGGATCCTGCCCGGACCCCCTCTGGGGCGTCAAGATGCTCTCTTTTGACCCCACTAGAAACCTATCAGTCTTCGCTGTTAGGTAAAAACAGCGTAAAGATAAACTGTCGGGGGTCAGCGCGGTTTTCTTGGATCGGAGCTGGGCCCCCCTCTTTGGCGCGCCGAGCGCGCTCAGAGTGGCGACAGTGGCGCCACCGATGAGGGCCAGCGCAGATCCAATAAGTCCGCACCGACCTCCAGAAGTCTCTGCTTGTGCAGTTGTGTCTTCTTCGACTGTCGGGGCCTGGGCGGGGTGACCCCGTCTGACCTCCTCTTCTGGGGCGGCCTCGCTGGCTCAGCGACGCAGGAGGAGGGAATCGCCCCGCATGGCACGGGGAGACGAGGGTCGAAAGCTGTCCCACATGCGTGCGTCCCACAAGCGTGCCGCCCCGCCCGTCGCCCGCTCTTTGGCCACCTGTGGCGACGTCGGCTGACTGACTGGCTGGCTGGCTGGCTGACTGACTGTCTGACTGGCAAGCGCGCCGCATCCAAAAGCCAGCGGACTGTCTTACACAGCTTCGATCCAAGAATCCAAGTAGGCGGACGAGGAGGAATAGGAGGATCAACTCGATTCAATCCGCGCCTACTCTATAGATCGCTCGCAGTCATGCGAGCAACACCGAATCAGCTCACAATCGAAGACGACCCTGATCTGCGTAGAAGTAACAAGGCATGTCTGCGAATTCCACCAGCCCTCTGGGCGTAGGTGGTCTAAGGAAACTCCTCTTCAAATCCCCATTTTGCCCGTGTTCGGGGAGGGGTTCATCACTGCTCCCTATTGATATACACCCCCTCCCCCAGGCGACTGGCAGCCAACCAGGAACCATGCTCCCCCCCCAACCCACACCATCTCTCTCATAAATTATCCCAGTGCGACCCTACCTAGGATTTGGAGCATCTAGGAAAGCAACATCTACATCTACACCGGCAGCTACACCAACATCTACACCTGCATATACATCTACACCAAGATCAACAGCGAGACCCACATCTACACCTACATCTACACCTACATATACATCTACATCTACACCTACACCTACATTTACATCTACACTTACACTTTCGCATAGGTTTCGCTTCTGATTTGCATTGCCTTGCCTTTGCTTTTGCTATTGCGTTTGCTGTTGTCGTTGCTTTAGTTCTGTTTTTGCTATTGCTTAACGTTTTGTTTGCTTCGCCTGCGCACAAGCACGCACACACACACACGCATGTGTTTCATTCGCTCACCGGGCGCGTTTGAAAATGCTCCGTATCCGGTCTAATACCGCACGACTTGGCCATCTCGGGCGCCTCTTGGGCCGTCTTGGGACGTTTTTGGAATATTTGTTGGGGACCCTCGGGGGCCTCTTGGGCCGCCTTGAGGCGGTCTCCGGGGCGTCTTGGATCGTCGTCAACGCTGTGAAAACCGAACAACCGTGCATGGCGAAAATGTATGTTTCCTGGTGGTCTCTTGGGACGCCTCTTGGGTGCCTCTTGGGGCTTTGGGGGGGGCTCTCTGGGCCCCCCAGGGGCGTCTCGGGGCGAAAAGCTAAATTTTTCGGTTCGTCCTGGAGCGGTTTTGGAGGCTGCGAGCTGCGGGCTGCGAGGCGCGACCCGCGAGCTGCGAAGCGCTAGCCGCTCGCCCACTCACGGCGCCGGCGCTTGTGCGGCCCCTCGTTCTCGTCGTCGCCGATGTCCTCCCTCTCCGTCGCGTTCCTCTCGTCGTGGTCAGTCGACGACTTCTCCTCCGCCCACGCGCCCATGAACCGCCACATTGCGTCTGCAGGCTGCGCAGCATTGCAGATTGGATGTTAGATGGCGGAAAGCAACATATGTTTGTCGCCGATGATCTGGAACAATTACGCGGAGAAAGCGCTTCGTCGGAGCTGGTGCGCTTTCTGCCCGCACCTCCCGTTGCGCAACCGCTCGTACTCCTGGACCGTTTCCGTGTTCATCCACGACTTATAGTCGCTGAGCCACTTCTTGTGGATCTCTTTCATGTGGCGAGGCGTGAAGATGGGGTCGGAGTCCTGGCCAGGCGCGCGGCGCATGCGATTCGCACGCTGCTCCTCGACGACCCGCAAGAACTCCTCCAGTTTCTCGGCGATGCGCGGAGCAGCTGCCGCCTCGAAGCGGCCGTCGGACGAGGCTACGAACAGGAAGTCTCTGCCGATCTCCTCGAGCACCTCCTGCGTCGGCGGAGGCATCGCTGCCGAAGATGGCGTTGACACGGGGCGTGGCGGGCCTGCGTACCACGTTGGAGGAGGTGGCAGGCTGCGCAGCGCTGCTCGGCGGGCGGCGTGTCGCTTCCCACGTCAGCGGAGGGCGCGCATCGGTGATTCGCAGAACCGGCGAAGGCTCAGCCGCACTCTCGAGGTCTCGAGGCAGGAACACCCTGGCCACAACGAGGTCATGAGCATCACTCACTCCGTCGAAGAACGCACCATTTTCGGAGCTCGTTTGAACGCTGCGCAGGCCGTGGGTCATCGCGAGGTCGCCGTGTTTGAAACTCAACGGGTGAGAGAAGACCAGCTGCAGTGATCCAGGCTGTGCAGCACCGGAGTCAATCGATACTTGGCAGGCTGTGTAGCCTTCATCGATACTCTGCACCAGGGCGATGAGCTGAATGATCCCCGTGCTGAAGTCGCCGCCCCAGATGAAGCGATCCCCCGCACACGCATTGTGGCAAGCAAGGAAGGTGTGCTTGCGCCCTTCCATTGTCAACCCTCGTTTTTTCGAGGCGGGCGCATGGCAATTGACGATGGACACGGGCTCGTTGTGGTCGTCAACGCGAACACGGAGGTGCTGGAAGCACCGGTCTGGATGGTTCGGCACGAAGTCGTTGACGAGCTTGCACTGACGAGCTTGCACTGAAGGTAAGCTAAGCTAAGATAAACCTGAGCTAAGATGAAGCTAGGCTAAGCTAAGATGAATTAAGCTAAGCTAAGATGAGATAAGCAACGCTATACTAATGGGACGCAACTGGGGGAACCGCGGGGCGGATCCTGGGGGAACCGCCTGGGGCGCATTACACTGCCCGGCCCCTTTAAGCTAAGAGAGTAAGAACCCTTCTAGGCAGAGCCTAGCCCCCAAGAGGCCTCAAAACTGCCTCCCAAAATGCCCCTGAGACCCCTCGCCCGCCGCCGACGTCCCCGTCACGCCCTGGGGGGGGGCATCAGCAGCTTCCTGCCTGTCTGGAGTCCCGACGCGGTGCGGCGACAGACCGTGCGGTGGCCTCGAAATCCCCCCCAAGACCTCACCGCACGGTCCGTCGGAAAACAAATCCACACAAATAACAGGATTCCCCATATTTTCATATAATTTCAGGGTTTTTGTCTTCCCCCCCTCTTCCCATATTTTTCCATATTTTCTTGGGAATCGACGATTAATTGTGTCTGTGTGGTTTTCCCCCTCCTGAAAATAACCACCCCGACACGCGAAGTCGTTTAGTAAACACGCCCAAAGAAGGAATCAAACAAGGCAGGGCTGTTTGGTAAACGCCCAGGGACGTTTCGTAAACGCCAACTGTCCGGTCCGGGTGGTTGTTCCTCCCTTGGAGGGCGCCAGAAATCAGCCGACCCTGTCGGCGTGTGGGGGACGCGTCGTCGTCGTCGCCGTCGCCGCCGTCGTCGCCGTCGTCGTCGTCGTCGTCGCCGTCGTCGTCGCCGTCGCCGTCGCCGTCGCCGTCGCCGTCGCCGTCGTCGTTCAGGGGGGCCGGCGGCACCGACCGTAAGGCCGCTCCAGTAGACAAGCTCTTTCCAGCAGTACTCGCGAAGCCACTACTGGTCAAGGGGCTGGATCCGCCGCGTGGGATCTACGATCCATTACGATCCATTACATACAGTAGGGGCCCAACCACAAGAAACCTCCACAAGAAACCCAACCCTGAGACCCCAGGGCGTTTTTGATTTCTGGTGTGGGCACGTCGCGCTTTCCATAGCAAAGCAAATGAAACCAAAGAAACCTAGGGCACCCTGGAGGCAGGCAGGGTGTTTCTTGGCATGGGCCTCCACTGTAGAGGAAGACGTATCTTTGTCTGGCGTTTGCGAGCAGGCACTTTGCGGATAGCGGAACGCGCTCGGTGAAGAAAGAGCGAAGGCGGCCGGGGTTTGAAGATCCGCGAGCCGAGATGCTGACGATGGCGATGGCAGGATCAGTTGGCATCGAATCGGTCAACAAGATCGGATCGGAATGCTCACCGAATCGGGCCGCCTCGGGAAAGAGGAGGTGGCGGAGGAGGAGGAGGAGGCGGAGGAGGAGGAGGAGGAGGATGAGGAGGAGAGCCAGAATCGAATCGGGTCGGCCGCGCCAGGATGCACAACGATTCCAATGCGAGCATCGGGCCACATCGGACCGTCTGAGTGTGGAATCGAGTCGGATCGGGCGGGCCGGAATCGATATCGAATCGGTTCGATCGTATCGAGATTCGAGGCCTGGAAATGGGCACCAACACCAACACAGGGGGTTGCCTCCACAGGGGGAAGATGATCCTAAATTTCGGTGTTGGTGGTAATATTTCGGCCACCTTGGAAGCCAGAATATTACCACCATCACCGAGATCGGGATCTTCTTCCCTCGGTGGAGGCACACCGCCGATGTTGGTGTTGGTGTCAACCTCTAGGCCTGCGACGAGAGGAGCACTCTGATGGTGGTGGCGATGATACAGTCAGCGCGCTATGATGAGCACGAGGGGCCGTTTCTGGCCAACGGCTGACCGTCTGCCCCGAAGAGGTGCCGGCCTAGAGCTGAGGAACAGCCCGAAGACCAAAAACCCTCACGCGGATCTCGACGTCAGGGTTAAAAAAGATCTTTCTAACAGCAGTTTTGACATGAAGCCGCCAAGAGCATATAGTGGGGGCCCGACCACAATAAACCTTCTACAAGAAACCCAACCCTGAGACCCCAGGGCGTCCATCGATGTTTGGTGTGGGAACGCCACGCCTTCCATGGCCAAACCACCGAAACCCGGCTCTGTGGAGGCAAGGAGGGTGTTTCTTGGCATGGGTCTCCACTGTATTGAAATTCAATGATTGTGAGCCAACCGTCCGAAAAAGTCCTCTGGATTTGCGAAGGAATTCCTGAGCGCAGAGGCTCTGGCCTGGGTGCTGGTCGGCGAAGCACCAACCTGGTCCGCAGGATTTCCCCAACTCCAGGAATTCTTTAGGATTCCCTCGGGAATCCTATGGCTTTGGGAAGCCCAAAAGTGGTCCTTATGTGAGCGTCTTGCCTGAAGTAGAAGAAGGACAACAAAGTCTGAAAACATGACGTGTCGGAGGGCTTCGCGGATCTCTTAGGTCGACACTGGACCAGTGGGGGCGCCTCTGGCGCCGCCCCTGGCGCTCATCGCGCCAGAAAGGGTGTCCAGCGCCGATCGAAGAAATCTGCGTGGACCTCCGAAGGTTAACTACTGTATGCCGTTGCTTCTTGCTCGAGACGATGATGGTGGTGATGGCGATCATGATGGTTGTGGTTCGCCCGCAACTTCTGCGCGGTCTCTGGGTGAGCAGGCAAATGATTACCATTTGAGATCGCAGGGTCTTTTGCTGCCTGCGCCCGCTCCGCCAGAGCTAAGAAGATGGACTGCACTGCCGTCACGACAGGGAGGAAGATGTGCAGCACTGCTGTCGCGTCAGGTACCCTCGGAGGGATCACCGTGCAGCTGCTGCCGCGAGGGCCGCAAGCAGCGTCAGGGGGGCAAGGGAAGAGCCGCGCCCGGCGGAATCCTCCGCTTCGGTGGCGGTCGTCGACGTCGGTGTCGTCTCCGTGGTGGTGTGCGGGGTGGTGGTCACTGTAGTCTTGGTCCCCGTGGACGTGGTCTCGGTGGCGGTGGTGGTGGTGCTGAGCGTGCTCGTCTGCGTGGCGGTCGTGGTACTGGACTCCGTAGTGGTGTGCGGGGTCGTGCTGCTCGTCGCGCTCGTCGTGGTCGCGGTGGC
>CAUYUJ010000132.1:0-5000 GCA_963575745.1 Prorocentrum cordatum | reverse complement strand
GAGCAAGGGTTGCGGCACTCCCCCGCGATTCGACGAATATCCGATAAAGCTGCATCATGATATGAGAACCCCTTTACGCGACGGGCCGCACGCGCCATGCATGGCGCGCCAGAGCGTCGACGCGGGGGCCCGCCCATGGGAGGCCAGAACTCCTGGGCACCCTCGGGCAGGAATCTGACAGATTAATGCCTCGGGCTCGTAGACGGGCATCCTATCCCACTTCTGAAGAAGGAATGGACTGTGTCACTGGGCGACCTGGTAGCACTCTGAACGACAGACGCTGAATCAATACATCTGGGAGGATCCGGCCAAAACCATACCCGAGGCACCTCGACCCGGACCTCTTCGCGAGGACGGTCAGCGAGCGTGCACGAGGCGGATCCGCAGGCATTCCTCGAGCATGGCTCGCACGTGACGAGTTCTGAGGACACCCACGTCGACGGCCAGGGCCCCCGCCATTCTTCTGAAAGCGGTGCCGCACTGAGCTCGTCGGCGCACGCGGCCAACGCCGCGTCGGCACGGGCCAACCTGGACAACTCAAGCGACCCCTTCGACGCACATGTCTGGAACTCGCTCAGCCCCCTGTCGCAGTCGCCCCTGATGGCCTTGCTGATCGAGCCGGCTGGCCTCCAGAAGGCCGCGACAGCGGCGGCCCCCGACCTCGGCCCTGCGCCCCGCCCGAACGCCGCCCCCAGGGCCTCGGCGGCGCCGTGGCCCGGCGGCCACGCCTCGGCGGGGCCGCGGCCGAGCCCGGTCGGACGGCTGGGCTCCTCGCCGGCAGCAGCTCACCAGAGGCGCGACCCCGCCCCGGCACGACCCCTCTCAGAACGCGCCCAGCGGCGCAGAAAAGCTGAGCCCGAGGAGGCGGACAGGAACGCCACCCTCCCGCAGGAGGTGAACACAACGAAACTCGCACCCCTGCCTGCGGCGAACGATGATACACATCGGAAAAAATCAGACGCCGAGGACCCTTTCTCGAAAGATCCACGCAGAGCGGGCGGCGATCCGCTCAACCCCCGCCAACGGCAGGGCCACGCACGTCTGCCACGAGGCCCACGCCGCCCGCTCCTCGGGCACTTCCTCGAAAGAAGGATTGGGGACCAAGGCGCCCTCGCCCCCCCCATCTGAACTTTCGAAGGGGGGGCGGCCCTCGGGCCCGAGAAAAAACACCGGGAGGGCCGACGGCGGAGAGGCGGGGAGCCAGGACGCCGCCACGACCCCGGGAGCGCGAGCGCCCCCCGACCTGCACCATCTCTTCCACGCGACCTCGCAGGACATCTCTGCAGCGACCACCGCCGCTCCAGTCGGGCCCGAGTCGCACGCGCCAGCGGCGCTGCAGGGCGGCCCCCGCACGTCCCAGGCGGACGCGAAGAGCAACCTGCAAAAGACCGATCGAGAGCACCCACGCCACAGCAGCCCAGTGCTCGGCAGGGCTGCAGACGGCGGCGGCGGCGAAGACGCAGCACCTGCAGCACACGGACACGAGGCAAGGGTTCAGCACGGCGGCGTCGACGCAGTGCCCGACGACGATCTCGATCCGATGGGCCGACGCTCTCGGACGCCCCTCGCACCACCCGTCAGCTAGCTGCCCCCAGTCGGGCAGGCCTTTGGGGAGGTAGCTGCGCCGTCTCAGGACTGCCATCGATCTCCCTGCCGAACATGACGGCGGAAGTGGACGCGACAGTGGCCCCGTGGACCTCGACGCCGTCCTCGACGAGCTGCACCTCGATCTTGCGACGCAGCTGGCCAGTCACTCCCGGAGGTCGAAGCCGCGCCGACGCAATGGCAGTAGCCAAGAACGGCGAGCCCCCCGTCAGATGTCGGGGGCCAGGCCGCGGTCGCGGAGCAGCACGGACGGCCCGACGCCGAAGGCGACCTGGACTCGCCGCGAGGCAACACGTTCGGCCAGGCAGAAGGCCCAGCCCCAGCCAATGGAGGCCACTCTCAGCGTCGACCAGACCCAGTCGAGCGCTGGAGCGCCCCGACCAGCGGCCCCCCGAAGCCCTCGGTGAACTCGGCCAGGACGTCGGGCAAGCTGTAGAAGGGCATCAGCTGGAGATAATTCCCCAGCGCATAGATGCAGTTCCTCGCGCTGAGGCCACTGACGAAGAGCTCCTCGCGAGCGCCAGGCGTCTCCTGGAGGGCGCGCACGCCTGGCCCCTCAAGCCCCGGCCTGCCCAACGACGCCCCCGCCCCCGCGGCCAGGAGGGGGGGCGCTTTAGGAACCGCCGATTCGGGGCTCTCCCGTCGAGAGCCAAACCCGCAGCTGACCTGATTTCTTGCCAGCGAAGGGGGGCGCTCAGTCCGCGGGCCCCGCGGCGAAGCCGACGGCCCCCGCGGCGCGCGCGCCCCCGACGAAGGCCCGGTAGAGCGAGGGGCCCTTCGCGCGGCTCCACGCGCGTCACTGGAGGCGAACTCTCGACCACCTGGCCCCACTCGCCCCGGCCCGGCATCGCAGGATTCATCCAATCCTTCAACGTCTCGCGCCCGACATGGCCAGCCACGTCAGCGAGGGCTGGCGGCGCCCAGCTTGGCCTCGGGAAATCGACGAGCGACCGGTCGCAGGCCCGCACCCGGCACGCGGCACTCTCATCGCAGGAGGAGCGGAACCTCAGCAGCCCCCCCGCGGCTGCTTGGGAAAAGTATACATCGCTACACGGGGGCTCAGTCGAGCGGCGAGGCGAAGCGGGCGATGCGCTTCGTGGTGGCCACCAAGCGCAGTGCTCGCTGAGCCCTCAGGTGCACGGTAGAGCTCCCCCAAGGCGCTGACTGCCTGATCGACGGCGCAGCCCCCCCCATCGGACGCTGGCCAGCGCGCGCCCCCGGCCCAGGGGACTCGCGGCAACGGCAAGGCGCCCCTCGACCAGCGGCCAGGGGGGCAATTCTCGCTGGCGCCCGTCAAACACTGGCGCCCAGGCGCACAACCACACCGTGAGCAGGGCCTGGGACACGCGTGAGGGGTCGGCCAGCCCCCCCCCCCGCGGAATCGAAGTCGCCCAGCCCCGGGCGGCGCCCTCGGCGCCCGCCCCCCCTCTCCTCGGCCCGCGGGGCTGGAGCTGCCTCGGAGCAGGCGGGGCCCCTCGCGAGCCTTCCGCTGCCCCTTGGCCACCTCGACCTCGCCCTTGGCCTGTCCGCGACGTAGCGCCTGAGGCCAGGCGCGTCAGTGACACCTCCTGCCCGATAAGCACGCCCCACGTAGTGGTCCGGCGATCCGTAGTCTGATGAAAACGGGCTGGCTCGGCGAGCGCCCTCAATCAGCTGGGGCCTCCTGGCGATAAGCTCGCCCGATTGCAAGCAGCTCGCGTTGAGCTGGTCGACGACCAGCATCACGTGCAGCAGGACACACAGAACGCGATGCGCGGGCACCGACCTGTCGCCGGACGGCAAGTGCGAAACCACGCGTCGCGATGGCTGAGGTTCGATGCTGCCGCCGCGCCAACGCCGCAGACCCTCCGGCCCGAAGCCATCGGCATCGGCAAGGGGGCGGCGACGGTTGCCTCGAATGTTGAAGGCGACCGGAAAGATGCGAAGGTCGTCGTTGGTATATCTCGCGACCTCGTCCGCGATGTACCCTGGGCCAACTCGACAAGTGCCATGTCCCCGAAGATGGTAGGAGCGCCCCCCATGTCCGCGATGATATTACCTCGCACCCGCCCTGCTGCATCTTCGGCGACCACCCACACACGCTCGAGAGCTGCCAGGGCCGCAGCGCCAGGCCGCGGCGCGTCGGCGGGCGCAGCGGCTGCGGCGGCGGGCGGCACGGCCACCACTGCGATGAGGGTACCGTCCCTGAAGTACTGGGCACGCTCCGCGAGCGTGGGCACGCGGCGGAATCTGTAGATCCGATTGGCGTTGATCCCGACGGGCCCGGCTCCAGGTCCAGCCAACGATCGGATATCGAGAGAATCGGCATTAGCTGAGGAAACCTACTCGAGGTAGTGGTCGCCGTCAGTAGTGAAGACGCAGTACTGCGCATTGACTCCCACGGCGGTGATAAGTTTTTCGTGGTAGAGCGGGTCCTGCACCCCTGGGTTGTCGCAAGCCACGAACAGCCATACCCCAGGAGCGAGCGCCATCAACGCGCAGCCGCGCGCGCCCGCACAGCAGTCAGCGCCGCGCGAGCCTCGCCTGCGAGGTCGTCGGAGGCCACGTCAAGCCCTGGGCGCCCCTCGAGCGCCAGCGCCTGGTTCCGCGCCCGCGGCCCTGCTGGCTGGGGGGGCCCACGCCCCCTCGGCCACCACCCGCGACACCAGCGGCTGCGAGCCGCGCAGCCGCCGAGCGCAGCTGGCGAGCCGCAGGGCGACAAGCCTTTCCCCCCGCGAGGCCGCCGGCCGCGACGGCGGCGGCGAGGGGCCACACGAGCCCCCAGGTAAGCCGCCTCTGGCGGTGACGGCGGCGCCAGCGGGCAAGCAGGCAGCCTCTCCGGGCCGCACCGCTGGAGCTGCTCGCGGAGCAGCTCGAGGACCCCGTCGTCGGAGTGTGCGGGCGTGCAGCCACTCGACAAGCGCGCTCCACTGCTCGCAGAGTAACTACTCGCAAACGGCCTGGATCCACCACGGGGGATTTACGATCCATGACAACGAGGCGAACGTGTGTTTTTCGGAAGTCTGCGAACAGGCATTTTACGAGTAGTGGAATGCCCTCGGTGGGTCACAACAGGACGGCGAGCTGACACCAGCGAGCCGCGCGCGGAATACCTGGGCTGCAGCACATAGTCCATGCGCTGCCGGCCGAGGATGGGCGCTCAAAAGAAGTGCTGAGCCGAAGAAATACGAAGGGCAAAAGTTGCGGCGCTCTCCCGTGTTTCAATCAATATTCCCTAAGTGCATCATCATCATCATCATCATCATCATCATCATCATCATCATCATCATCATCATCATCATCATCATCATCATCATCATCATCATAATCATCATCATCATCATCATCATCATCATCATCATCATCATCATCATCATCATCATCATCATCATCATCATCATTTCATCATCATCATC
>CAUYUJ010000131.1:77500-117808 GCA_963575745.1 Prorocentrum cordatum | reverse complement strand
GTCCCCCGGCGGTAGGAAAGGTTGACGGTTTACCGCTGGCGCCCAGTAACTCGTAGAGCTTCCCTGAGCTAGTTGCTGGAAGCTTAAGAGTACTTCAGGGGCGCTGGAGAGCTAGTTGGCATGAAAAATATCGACGGACCTTTTGGTGACTTTTGGTCGGTTGAAAATTTTGTTCTCGGAATTCCTCAATTCGTTTGAGCTCTAGTATTTTTTCCCGTGATATTCGATCTTATTCCCGCTCCCCGTCTTGATCTGAGCTCGATCGGGTACCTTCTACTGCCAAAAAGCATCCCGGCGGGATCGGCTGTTTCGAGTCATCTTGATACGCGTTGTCGGTATTTTGTACTTAACTCGAGCTGTAGGGCAGCTACGGAGCTAATACTTACAGAAACCGATTCAGAATCATCAGGCGCGTTCGTCTGTCGCATCCAGAGGTCTTAACTCGGTTTGCTGCCCGAGCTAGATCCGCGAAGCTATTCGTATTGTTTGAGTCATCTTGAGAGGTGCTGTCGGTTTTCTGCATTCAAATCGGGCTGTAGGGGGGCTACAGGGCTGGTAATCACAGAAACCGATTCGGATACATCAGGCGCGTCCGCCTGTCGCATGCAGAGGTCTGAACTCTCGGTCTGCTACTCGAGCTGGGTCCGCAAAACTATTCGTATCGCTCGAGTCATCTCAACAGGGACTGTCGGTTTGCTGTACTTAACTCGAGCTCTAGGGGAGCTACAGAGCTGATGCGCACAGAAACCAATGCAGAATAATCAGGCGCGCTCGTCTGTTCCATCCCGAGGTCTGAACTCGATCTGCTACACGAGCTAGGTTCGCGAAATTATTCGTATCGTTCGAGTCATCTTGAGAGGTGCTGTCGATTTTCGCACGTAACTCGGGCTGTAGGAGAGTTGCAGAGCTGATACGCACAGAAACTGTTTCGGAATCATTATGCGCGTTCGTCTGTTGCATCCAGAGGTCTGAACTGGGTCTGCTACTCGGGCTAGGTCTGCAAAACTATCTTTGTTCTTCAGTCACCTTGACAGATGGTGTTCATTCGTATCCGACAGATTTTTTTCCCAAGTGATGGTGAATTTCTTCACTGAACTCGAGCTGCTCTTCGGCCGAAAAATTAGAAGGACATCGTGAGGCGCGAAGCATCTAGACGCTTGGTTTGGGTCTGTTGTGAGTGCAGACGCCAAGCACGGATTCGTACTCTGCTATTTTCTCCCTAATGGTATTTTCTACGCGCTGCAGATGAGCTATAGAACTGTTCAGCACAGCAATGGAATATCACTAGACGCCTAAGATCAGTCTACTATCAGCGCTCGGGCTGGAAAACTGTTCGTTCTCTGCTAATTCTTTAGACATAATATATGGTCAGGAAGCTCTACGAGTCCCCCGGCGGTAAGAAAGGTTGACGGTTTACCGCCGGCGCCCAGTTCTCAGGTTCGTAGCTGCAGTCTATCAAAACACTTGGGGGAACCGCCTTGGGGAAAAACATAAAAATTACAAATTTTAAAACTTTTGCAGTTCACACATAAGAGCACTTCCCTCACGTGTTCCGAGCAGCGCCAGACAAGAGCTCGACGAGGCTCCCGGCTCAAGAATCTCGGCTCAGGGCCCCAGGGCCTAGGGCTGTCGTCCTCGTCGAGGGACGTGCCGCGGGGCGCCGTGGCGCCATAGTGGAGTGCGACGACTTCCACACCTCCTGCAGCCGCCGCTTCTCTTTCTTTGTTTGCTGCTTATTTGGTGCTGTGTATTGTGTCGGCTTATCTTTCTCTTGTTGTATTGACTGTGGGCGGCAGTGCGACGAATATTGTGTCTTCGTATCAATTTCGTGAGGTATTATCTCGACGTTGCAAGCGTTCGGCACCAGAGGCTGACTTGTTCGAGTCTGAAGACGAGGATTGGCTCAGAAAGTACGGTGTTCAGATACAGACGGACGACGAGTGGCTTGAATCGTGGTGTGCACTTCCTCTTAGATCCTTCGAGAAGGCTGCCGCGGACGTTACCATGCATGACCAGCCCCCTCAGAAACGCAATCGTGAGGAGAAGGAGAGGACTAGGGCTCGTGAGTTGGAGGGGAAAGACAAAATCGAGGCGATGTTCCATAAAATAACGTACATGTTCGAGGATTCCACGGAGTCCATCAAAGAGAGTATCGAGGGTCAAAGAGAGCAGTTCGAACGTCTTGAGGAAACCGTTGAAAAGCAGGGTTCGGCCATCGACAGTCTTCAGAATCGCCAGACAGCTCTTGAGACTATGGTCAGTAATATGCAGAAGAGTGCGTCTATCACATCAGGGCCCAGTAATGGTGGTGCTCCAGTGGCTGCTTCTCGGACAGGTTCTGCAGTGCGTCCGTCATTATTCACGCCAACGTATATTGAACTCAAAGGCTGGGTCACTAACTGGAATGACCGCACCGCCCGCTCAGAACAGATGCCCATGTGGTCTGACTGTAAGCAAATAGCTGACAATGTGATTAAGATCCTTGGAGAAGATGATGCCACATACATCTGTCCCGATGCCACGGAGAGGGGGAATGCAGGGAGATATATGTTTGGTTCTTTCAAGATTAAGTTCAAACGTGGCACTGATCGTGATGTGATCTGGCGTGTGAAACGTGATATTGATCGGGTTTTCGCAGCTATTGAGAACCGACCCCCAGGCATTACTATTCAGCCGCCTCAGGTGCTTGTGGATGGTGTTCGTCAGAAGTTCGACCCCTCTCTCATTCGTGTGACGGTGGAGTGTCCGAGTTGGAAACGTGATCATGTAAAAGCTGTCAGCCGTTTCTGTGGAACGATACGCTCGATATGCACCGACCTCCGCATGCCCATGATTGCGATCAAAGGCGAGATGGGCCCCCCACGTTCCACGATTTGGATTATTCCTCAGAACTCAGGTGAGCGTCCCATCATGCTTGCAGAGTTCACTACCACCAAGTCCTTGTGGGAGGTCAGCGTGGACGGTTTCGCGAAGCTTCAGCGTGTGTACCCAGCGTTCTCTAGAGATCGTTCGGAGGTTGAGGCTGAGGTGAACGGGCGTGCCTGACGACGAAATACCAGACCCAGTTCGTTTCCAGGGCTCCAGGTGGGATCTTGGAACTTGAATAGGGCTGGCACTGCGAATTTCCGTGGGAAAGAAATCCTGAGGGCCTTGAAGATCAGGGGTTCGCTCTTCGGCTTGCAGGAGACTCAAAATCTCGTTGGGGGTAAATTCGATGCAGTACTTACTAGACTACGTTTGGGTATTAGATCCAGCAGGTGTTCAAAGTGTGCTATTCTTTTTAGTGATGAGTGGGCGGCGTCCATCCGACATTGTATATGCGAATTTGATCGTTTCTGCGGTATCGTTTTCGGCAGTGGGAAGTCTCCTCTGGTGATTTTCAGTATCTATCTACCTGATCCAGGTGTTCCTAATTGTGAGGATATCCAGATATCTGTGTTCGAGCAACTTGAGAGTGTTGTGCGTTCTCTGAGAGGCAGATGGTGCAAGGCTAGCTTTGTCTTTCTCACGGATGCCAACGTTGAGTTGCCGCCTCATGCCCGTGTCACATGTGCACGTACTGGGGAGGAGTACGAGGCGGTGGGAGGAGCTACGAAGGTGATGAGGAGGATGATCAATGAAGGAGGTGCTCAACGGGAACGGAGGGATTGCAGAGAACGGCTTCGCAGTAACTTCTTAGGATTACTCGCCCGCCTGGGGTTGAAGGCGGCGAACACGTTTCAAGCTGAGAGGCCCCATGCCTGGGAAGCTTATGGGGCCACGAGATGGGGTGCCTCCAAAAAGGTCCTGGACTATATCCTGATTCCGAGGGAGTGGGAAATTACGGATATCCTGGTTAAAAACATATTCCACAACGGGGGATCAACGAATCGTTACAGGTTGAGTGATCACGCTCTGGTGCAGGGTGCTTTCTCCAAACCAGGTGTGGAGATCCATCGCTCCTTTACTAGAGTTGCCGCTCGTGAACGTTCTCTGGTTGGGTTTAAATGTCTTACATGGGAGGATGAGGTCATGGCTCGGAGACGTATCGATGGGTTTCTTGGGGATGCCACTGTATCGTGTTCTCCTGGGGATCTATATGACAGGTTCTTGAGCGCTTTCACGAATGCAGAGAACGTGAACTATACGACGGCTAAGTTGGGCCGAGGTTTGCCGCCCGTTCGTCCGCCTGAGCTGCAGCGTGGTCTTGAGAGGCTACGCCGTGCTGTGCCACCCCTGTCGGAGGAGGGGCGCAGAGAGCTCAGAGTGGTGTGCAATCGTTATCGCAGGGCCTACCGACGCGCACTCGCCGAGTGGGACAGTCCCATTTCGAGGCGCAAGGTTCGCCACCGCATCAAGCACCTTGTCATAGACGGGATGGTGACGGAGGACAGGGAGGAGTGGAGACGGGAGATTCAGGACTATTCTGCTGCAAAGTATTCGTCGGAGGAGGTGAGGGAGGAGAGCATCAAGATGTTGGTGGAGTTGAGGAAGGAGGCCGTGTCCAATTTCAAGGACGGTCGATGTACGGAGTACATCAGCATGACCATTCTTTGCAGGGCGCGAAGTCGCCTGAAGACGTCGCGGGCGACTGGGCCCGACCGCGTGCCAACGGAAATACTTCGTGCTCTCCCCTGGTCTGCTCTTCGCTCCATTCAGTTACTCTTTGATCGTATCTTCACGTGCTCTCAGAACTATCCTGACGGGTGGAGGGAGGTGCTGATATCGTTCATGCCTAAGGTGCCTGGCCTTACTGCGTTGTCCGAGGGTCGATACCTGGTAATGCAAAATGCGATTTCTCGCTGGTACTCGGCCTGTGTTGTTAGCCTGACTGAGAACTTCGTTCAGCGTTCTGGGTTATTCCATAATTTAGGCATCTATGGGTTCCAGGAGGCACGTAAGACTTGGGAGATTACTAGCAGTTAAAAAAAACATTGGCTGAACACGGGGATACGTGGGGAAAGAATGAGTGTGTGTACCTCGCGAATGCGGACATCAAACAGGCGTTCGATCATTGTAGTCTTGCTAATGTGAGAAGAGGTTTACAAAACGCACATGTACCTCCATATCTTCAATACGCTCTTTTGGCCCCGTTATGTGGTACTATAGGTACTGTGATCGTGGAAGGGATGGAAATTCCTGGGCTCCATTGGGATAGGTGCATACGTGCGGGGGGTCCCGAGGGGCCCCTGGTGTTCAACCTGATTGTCGTGGCGATGTGGGCCGAGGTCTTCAGATCTTGGGACATAAAAAGACTGGGCTACCGTGTCGAGGGACTCTACGGGTCCATCCGTAAGGAGATCCTCATCAGTCACTTCCTCTGGGCTGACAATGTCTATCTCGTAGCCGGTTCGGCCGCTGACCTCAGGAGTGTGGTTCACGATCTAAAACTACCACTCGCTTCTTTTGGCATGACGTGGAAGGCGTCATCACTGCTCTTTATGACATGTGGCCTGGCACCTCGTTGTAATGCTGATGGGGTTAGCTCACCTGAGGAGGATCTCATAGTTACCACATCTGAGGTCCTGCGCTTCAGAAGAGTTTCCTCGATGAATGTGCTCGGTGTGGAGATCCATTCCGAGTTCAATACCCCTGCACATCCTGATGTGGACCATCGTCTGTCCATGGCACGCAAGAGTTTCTATGGCATGTCCAACTCTTTCAGGTGTTCTGCTGTGAGTATTAGGGATAAATTCTGGAGGTATCAGGAGAAGGTTCAGGGTATTGCTATGTACGGTATCGAGGGCATGACACTCGACAATCATTCCATTCAGCGTATGCACGCCTTCGAAGGGCTCTGTCTTTGCAAAATGTTCAGGTGCCCCAGGGGAGCCGAGGGGGATGTGGCCACGTGGAGTCGGAGGAGGTAGGCGGAAGCCAGGAGGAAGTTTCAGGAGATGGGTTTCGCTTCCCTGGTTCAGAGGTTTCTTCGTGTTTACTGGAATCTGGCAAAAGATATGTGCGAGTTTATCCACGTGATCCAGGCGGACATATATGATGAGTGGAGGAATGCTTGTCGGACTTGGCGTGGCGTACGTGCGTGCTTGTGTGCATATGGTGTTATGTGGGACCGCATCCGTACGGATGCCTCGGAGTTCCTGCGCATGAACATCTACCTTCGTGAATCCAGTCAGATGAAGCGCCAGCGGGGAGGGGGGCTTGCCATTGGACAGAGACATTGGACCCACATGTTGTCAGAGTTCTCCGGGCCCAAGTGGTGGGGGGATTTCCGTGCTACTCCAGGGGCCTTCGAGCAGTTCGCCGCACGCGTCTGTTCTCGGGAAATGCTTGACTGTTTCCAGATCCGTGCCAAAACACATAGTCATCCTAGGGCTACTGGGGAGGTCCATATCCAAACTCAACAGGAACTTCAGGAGTTTGGAGTGGAGGAGGGATCACAAACTGCCAATGATCGTCTAGCTAAACGACTTGCTGTGCACACATCCAAATGGGAAAATGCCGAGTGGGATCTTGAGGCCTTCGGAGTCCCCATAAGTATCCATGGAGATAGCCTCTTGGTTGTATCATGGTGCCAAGGTTACTTGCTGGTTATCAACAAAGATTTTCAGAGGAGAGTCGACAGGATCATAAATCGTCTGGATAGTATGTCTTTTATGTTTCACATACGCCCGCTTGCTCCTGGAAGAGACCTCATCGAACACTGCATCAGGGAATGGAATACAAGGGCGGACGTGCTCACTCATACTGCCCGAGAGGGCATCAACATATTTCAGGATTGTATCGGGCAGCAGCCCAACGAGTATTCGAATCTTTACAGGTATTGTGCCATCGATTGTGGCTTCGATGGTGGAGTGTCGACGGCGGGTGTCGGAGTCGGTTGCTGGATTGATGTCGGTTGTGTCTCGCGGACGTGTCGTAAGCCGAGCTCCAGAGATATTGTGTGGACGGAGGTGTATAGTGCTGCTTTCTCTATCGACAGCAATGCTTCAGTTACTGATGCCGAACTGTCGGCGATTGAACATATCACTGATGTTCTTCCACGGGTTCTTCACACATACTTTGAGTTTGAACTTTTGTGACTTGTGATTGCGTTGCTTTCTTCATGCTTGTGTGTTCATGCATGCACGTGTGTCGAATAAGAGCTTCGCTTGATGGCCACTTGTTCGAAAGTGAGCTTCGCTCCCTGCCGCATGCGTGTGGTGGGCGGTTTGGCTCACCTGTATGTCACCCGTTTCCTTGCTAGCGACTGGGCCTGACGGCCCGCGCAGTCGACCGCAAAGACCGCAAAAAACCTGGTTGACGGTTTACCGCCGGCTCCCAGTTCCAGGGCGTTCGAGAGCTAGTTGGCAAGAAAAGTCTCGACGGACCTTTTGCTGACTTTTGGTCGGTTGAAAATAACTCGTAGAGCTTCCCTTAGCAAGTTATTGCTGGAAGCTTAAGAGTAATTCCGGCGCGCTGGAGAGCTAGTTGGCAAGAAAAATCCCGACGGACCTTTTGCTTACTTTTGGTCAGTTGAAAATTTTGTTCTCAAAATTCTCCAATTCGTTGGAGCTCTAGTATTTTTTCCCGTGATATTCGATCTTGTTCCCGCTCGCCATCTTGATCTCAGTTCGATTGGGTACCTTTCACTGCCAAAAAGCGTCCAGGCGGGATCGGTCGTTTCGAGTCATCTTGATACGCGCTCTCGGTATATTGGACTGAACTCGAGATAGAGGACAGCTACAGAGCTGGCAAGCACACCTTATCGATTCAGAATGATCAGGCGTGTTTGTCTGTTGCATCCAGAGGTCTGAACTCGGTCTGCTAGCCGGGCTAGGTCCGCAAACCTATTCGTATTATTCGAGTCATCTTGACAGGCGCTCTCGGTTTTCTGTACTTAACTCGAGCTATATGACAGCTACAGAGCTTATACTTACAGAAACCGATTTATAATCATCAGTCGCGTTCGTCTGTTGAATCCAGAGCTCTGAACTCGGTCTGCTGCCCGATCTAGAATCGCGAAACTATTCCTATTGTTCGAGTCATAACTCGTAGAGCTTCCCTTAGCTAGTTGCTGGAAGCTTAAGAGTAATTCCGGGGCGCTGGAGAGCTAGTTGGCAAGAAAAATATCGACGGACCTTTTGGTGACTTTTGGTCGGTTGAAAATTTTGTTCTCGAAATTCAACCATTGGTTAGAGCTCTAGTTTTTTTTTCCCGTGATATTCGATCTCATTCCCGCTCGCTATCTTGATCTCAGCTCGATCGGTACCTTTTACTGCCAAAAGCACACGTTGGCCCGCGGGATTGCCCCGGCGGCTGCGCGACGTGGCCATTCAAAGATTCGCCCGTGCTGTTCGAGGCGGCGACGGCGCCGCGGGAAAGCAGCGACGCGGGCGCTCTTGCAAGAGGGGGGGGAGGTGGCGGGGGGCGGAAAAACGCAGGAGGGCCAGGAGGGGGCAACGTGGGGATCGGGGGGGGGCCCGCGCCAGGGCGAGAAGGAGAATGATGCGCCGGAGACAGTCAGGGCGCTTCACCAATCACGAGGGCGACGATGAGGGGCATTTCCAGATTCACCGAGAGGATTCACATCCGGGGTCCTACCGTCGGAGTAATGCATTTTTGTATGACTGTTTGTTCTTCTTTCCCCTCTACTTGTCCGGGGAGAAGGGTGCGTTGTCGCAGAGGCGATGGTGCAACAATTCCTCTTGTGGTGGATTGCACTTCGGGCTCCTTTGGCGCGGATTGCAGGACGGGTTTTTTTGCTGCACATTAGAACAAGGGCGCCTGACCTCCGCGTTCAGACAGGATTTCTCTTGTTGCGAATCGCGGGCGCATTCTTTGTATAGTGTATTGCCGCATGATTGTGATTGTCGCGGCGGTGTTTCTTATTTTTCCTTCCCTCCTTTGAAGATTTGTTTAGCGTGTCCTATTTGCGCTGTGCTTTCACAATTCATCCTCTTTTCCGAATTCCCCCCGTTCCGAATCGAGTGCAAAACATATTCTTTCCATGACCAGTTACAGCGCGTAATTATTCCTTCTTTGCGGGTTACAAACGTATGCGTTTTTTTTGGGGGCGCAGTGCAACATGCTTCCAACGTGCCGTGCACAACAAAAACGTTCGTTTTCTCGCGGATTACACCGCAATTCCCTGTGTAGGAGACTCTAAAAGAATGGCAACGATCTTGCCTCACAAAGACATCTCAGAGCGCTGCACCACAAACAACACAACGCATTCAAGAACACCATGCGACGCAATGCTCTGTTTGGCGCACCGCAAAACGCATCCCAAATCCCTGGTACTTCTCTGATGCTGCCCCCCAAAAAAGGTTATTAGCGGGCCATGACATTCGTCTTCCTCCTCGTCCCTCCCCTCTTCGCCCTCCTTGCCCTCCTCGTGCCCCCTTCCTCGCTGCCCCTCCTCGCCCTCCTACTCGTGTTCCCCTCCTCGCGCAGGAATCCCCAAGACATATTGGAGTGCCCATGAGAGGGCCCCTGGAGGGGCGCAAGTTGGAGGCGGCAAGTTGTGGGGCCACTCGCCCCTTTCGCCCGAGGTTCCGCCTGGCGCGGCCCGCGCGCTAGTTCGCGCGGCCGCGCTGAGGGACCAGCTAGATGCGCTCACCCAGATCGCTATGCCCTTCCCGCTTCCTTTCCGTTGCTTGGCGGGGGAGGGCGTTATGATTCACCGGCCAGCCGTGGTGGGGCCTTCGCCGCCTGGCCCCGCCCCTTCCCCTGCCAGCTCCGTGATGGTAAGGACGCGATGCTGCTGCTGATGGTGGCGATGGTGATTTTGCGGCCGCTGCTGATGATGGTGCTGATGGTGATGGTGGGGATGGGGATCATGACGACAATGATGATGCTGATGACGAGGATAATGATGATGAGGAGGAGGATGCTGCTGCTGATGATGATGATGATGCAAGTGATGATGCTTGTGGTGGTGGTGATGATGGTGATGATGATGCTGGTGGAGATGGTGATGATGCTGATGGTGATGATGATGACGATGCTGGTGGTGGTGATGTTCGGTGTGAGGATGATGGTGATGATGAAGCTGCTGCTCGTGGTGATGGTAGGGGTCATGGTGACGGTCGCCGTGGTGATGATGACCTTGATGGCAATTGCAATGGCAATGGTGATGGTGGCGACAGTGATCATGATGCCGATGCCGATGGTGCTGGTGATGATGATGGTGATTGTAGATGATGAGGATGGTGGTGATGATGATGGAAAAGGGTGTGGATGAGGATGCGGATGGTGAGGATGAGTGTGAGGATGCTGCTGGTGGTGATGATTGTGATGGTGTTGGTGATGATGGAGATGGTAAGGGTGATGTTGATGACGATTGCGTGGTGGTGGTGATGATGATATTGATGCTGATGCTACTGCTGCTGATCATGCTGGTGGTGGTGGCGGTGATGATGATGATGGGGATGATGGTGATGATGCTGATGATG
Organism: Prorocentrum cordatum; assembly: GCA_963575745.1. Lineage (NCBI taxonomy): Eukaryota > Dinophyceae > Prorocentrales > Prorocentraceae > Prorocentrum > Prorocentrum cordatum. The sequence goes on along the minus strand of CAUYUJ010000131.1, from coordinate 107,435 downwards.
AAGATGGATATGAAGTGACACATGATGTTATGGTTGTCGTTGCGGGTGTTGCTGTGGTTGTTCTGCCTTTTTTGGTTGTTGTTGATGATGCTGCTGCTGATGATGATGATGATGATGCGTTGTTGATATTGATGATGCTGGTGATGATGGTGGTGGTGGGGGTGATGATGGATGGTGTTGATCATAATTGTCATGATGATGGTGATGTTGATGTTGATGATGATGATGATGATGATGATGATGATGATGATGATGATGATGACGACGACGTTGGTGATCATGATGATGATGATAATGATGATGATGATGGTGGTGCTGATCATGGTGATGACGCTGATGATGACGACGGTGGCGGTGATGGTGATGGTGATTGTGCTTGTGATGATGAGGATGGTGATGATCTGAATGTGTGTGTGTGAGTGTGTGTGTGTGTGTGTGTGTGTGTGTGTGCGGTTGTTTGTGAGTCGGGCTGGGGATTGCACGGTGTCCAGATAAAACAAGAATCCCAAACGGGACGTTGGAAGCAAAACCCCGACGCAAGGTGTGGTGGGGAAGGGAGGGGCGGAGGAAAATGCCCCGAGAAAACAATCAGCCGGGTTTGGATGTGGGGACTTCTGCCAATCGCCTTCCCAAAGAAGTAACGAGCCCTGGGTGCAAACACTGTGGGGGGAATTGCGGCCGCCCGCGGGCGGTCGCGGCCGCTTCCGCAGCGCCCTCCCTGTGCCACGGCGCACCCGCAGCCGCAACCGGACCCGCGCGCCTGCAACCGCAGCAGCAGCGCGGTTGACAAGTGGACACGGTCCGGCCGCATTTTCTGCTTTGCAGTCGTGATGCGCGCAGCTGCCTGCTTTACAGCGTGGTGCGTTCCGCATTCTCGCTTTCCGTGTGTGGCTTTTCCAGGGAGGTGCCATCTCCGGGCTCTCCCGCCCGCCCACGCGTTTTTCAGGATGCATGGTTCATCGCGCTTCAGCGCTGTCGTTTCCGATGTAGCGTGCCGCGTTGGCGGCCCGCGTAAGCCGCAGCATAAGGTCTTCCTATGTCATCTCGCGTAAGGCCCGTTGCGTTTCGTCGCTCACAGGACATCCTGGGCTGACAAGGTAGAGACGCCCTGGCCGCATGTGGACTGTCCTCTGGATGTTTGAGGGGTCCCCAGGTACTCTTTGCGGCCCCGTTTGTGCTTGTTTGAGGCTAGGTCGGCGGTCTGTCATACCAGCCGACATTGTCACCATCATACTCACCATGATCATCATCGCCTCCATCAGCATGGCCGTGATCAGCTGTCGTGCCGCTCTCATATCCAACCGTACCCTCGACGCCATTGTCGTAATCATCTCCGTAGCAGTCCTCGCAGTCGTTTTCATAATTGCCGTTACAGTAGAAATTTCAGTCGTAATAACGTTCGGCATTCGTATTGTCATTCGTTGCCAGTGCAAGCGGCACCTGGGCTTGACGACGGTTTTGTCGCCAGTACCTTGCAGTGGGGTGTCCCCGTTCCACGCTGCTATTTGTCATTCAGTGTTTCAATGTTTGTGGCTGTCTGGAACATCCTTTGGCGAGTCTGGGCGTCCTATGCACCGCGGGTTGCTTCTTACGCCGTTAGAGACGCCACATGGAGCTTCATGAAAACGTTGAGTACTGGAGGGCGTAAGGACGCCCACGGGGTGCATGAAACACCCACCAACTAGTATTTGGCATCCGACAAGTCCACTACACGCTTTTTGGCACAGAAGCGGTTGGTTGGGTGGTCGTTGTCTGTTTCAATTGTGCTGTCGTGATCAAGTTGAGGTGAAAGCAATGTCTTCTGCCAGTGCTACTACTCGCGTCCCTTGCTGTCGTGGGATTGCAGCTGCTCGCGCGCCTGTTGTGAATCGTATTTTCTTCCCGGTCTGCCGCGAAACGCCTGCCCAAATCGCGACGGCGCCAGCACCCACCGCAAGCGAACGTCGCTATCTGAGGTTGCCACAAAAGGTTCGTTGCGCAACAGGCCCAGCTCGAACATCCCACGCAACAGGAGGACGAAAGGCACGGGCGCCTCCTCCTTCCGTGCAATGGGACGAATTCTCTCTTGATCCGCACCCTGTTGCAGCTCCCGGAGTTGCAACGCCCCTCGCCTGTTGTTTTCGCTGCTTCCGCCCTCTCCTTTCTCCCCCTCTCGGGGGATGGGCACAGGGGGGGATGCATCGACCCCCAGTCGCCCATGGATCGCCGAGGGGGGCCCGATGGCCCCAGCCTGCATGGGAGGGTGCGGATTCACCATCGGGGGCCTGCCGCCGATCTATCGGCGATGCATCGCCGATTCCAGGTCGATGCATCACCCCCCTCCTCCTCCTCCTCCTCCTCCTCCTCCTCCTCCTCCTCCTCCTCCTCCTCCTCCTCCTCCTCTCCCTCCCCCCCCCCTGAGGCCAGTCCCTCCCCTCGTTGCCCCTCGCCCTCTTCTCCCGACCTCGTGCGCGTTGCCTCGGGGCGGGCCTGCCCGGGCCGCGATGGCGGCGCCGCCGCCAGGCCCGCGCGCGTGCGCGCGCGTCCGGGCCCCGTGCCTCCAGCTCCTCCACGCCTGGCCTCGCGGGGTGCAGGCCGCCGACAAAACAATGGTCTGTATAAAAGAGTGAATAGTTTGTTCTTATACAAAGTGTTAAACATTTTTTGTTTTTGAAAAATGCTTTTGATATTTTTATTTGTTTTTATTAGTAATAATACCAAGAGTTGGCCTACAGCCGACTTGAGGTCGGCAGGGCGCGCAAAAAAGAAAAGCCAGGACCTCGCCTGTACCCATGGCAGGACGCTGAAGTAAGGGGATCCTTCTTCGGCTCAGGATGGGGACGTGTTTTTTGTCGGCCCGCCCCTCGAGAGACTGGGTCGTGGAGCCCGTTCTTTTTTCGTGGCCGAGGTTCGCCGTGGCCAGAGCGGCCCCTGCGTTCCTCACTCAGCGCTCCTGGTGGTGGCACATGCGACTGTACACACGACGCGGCCAGCTTGTGCGAGAGTTGGGTACGCATGCGGCCCGACGTCTTTCTGGCGTTCGGCGCTTCCGTGGTGGGGCACGCCGGCCCCTGCCCGCAAATTTATTCAGCGCGAGGCCTCTGGATGTTCCACGTGAGCCCAGCAATGTGTGCTCCCAGCTGCCTGGTATCAACTGGAGGTGAACGTCACGATCGTTGTCCCGATGGTTCTCCCTCTTGTCTCCCGATACATAGATAGCGGGGTCGATTGATTGATAAATTGTCAGTGAGAGGGGGGAGGCCGCTATATAGTTAGACTGGTAGATCCACGGATATAGGTACTGACTGGAAGGTCGTCCGATGGGTGTCCCGAGACATAGAACGTGGGACCGATAGATCGACTGATCGGATAGACTGATCACAATGCCGACATATTGATAGTGTGACCAATTCACGGATTGATTAGTCGACATAGTTCTGTCCCGACTGTTTTTTCCTGGGTTCTCCGATGATTTCTCCGACGGTTACCCCTATAAACGGATAGTGAGGCCGACAGAAGTATCGATAGTAATATCTCTCGACAAGTGTTAAAACCGAAAGTTGTTGATAACAACAGACATACATACATAAACACATACATACCCACATACATACATACATACATACAAACCGACAGACACATACACATACATATACATACGTACAGCCATACAGACATACATACAGACTTACTTATCTACATACCTACACAAGCACGTGTGAATCCACACACGTATATGGAGGTATGTCTGAATGTATGTATGTCTGTCTGTCTGTCTGTATGTATGTATGTATGCATGTACACATCTACTACGCATACGTACACAATGCATCCACGTACACATACACATATTCACGTACACATGCACATACATATACGCATACATGTACCTATGCTCATACTCTCATAGTTACATTTACATTCACATGTGTATTTAGCTCTAACTTTTCATACCCACTTACACATACACGTGCGCATACACATGCATGTATCACACATTTGCGTCTACACATACATGCAGTATACGTATGCATTTACATATACAGGTACACATACACATAGAGTTAATTTACCTATACACATATACATATACATGAACATTTACATGTACACACGCACACATATACTTATCCGTATACATACACATACAACTGTACAAACACAAGCAGGTTTGTTTCTTTTCATTTATGTCTATATTCATGTATGCATGCATGTGCGAGTGTGTGTATGTATGTATCTACGCACATCTGTCTGCCTGTACATATGTATGTATGCATGCATGTATCTATGTATGTATGCATGTATGTATGTATGTATGTATGTATGTATGTATGTATGTATGTATGCATGCATGCATGCATGTATGTATGTATGTATGTATGTATGTATGTATGTATGTACGTATGTATGTATGTATGTATGTATGTATGGATAGAACGTTATCCCGACGGACATATTAACAGCGACATCGGTACGAATAACGTGAGAGCGACACAGTCGTGAACCATATGTGTGTATATATGCATTCACATGGATGGATCTATGATCGCCTCCTTTTTTTTTTTTGTTGTTCTTCTTCTTTCTTTTCTTCTTCTGACATGCAGGCAGTCATACCGGCAGACATTAGTCCTTGTAGATTGACGAGATTTGGTTCGAAGAGTGTGGTTATCTAGCTCTGTTCATACCTATGGGCATTTTTTGGGGCGTCGCGGCCCTGCGCGCGGCCCTGCGCGCGGCGACAGGGCGGAAGAGGTCGTGAAGCAGCGAACGCGTGCGCGCCACCATGAGACGCCCGAGCCCTCAGAGACCGCCCAGAGTCTCGCAGCGGCCGGCCGTCGCAGACCATCCGGGCGTGGATGGCAGGGGGGGGCGGCGGGAGGACGAGGCTGCGGCCACGAGCCTCCTGGTGCTCGGGTGCCGAGGCCAGCCAGAGCAAGCAGAAGGGCACAGTGGGCCTGGCAGTGGGCGGCGGGGGGCCTGGCAGTGGGCGGCGGGGGCCGCGAAGGCCTGGCAGTGGGCGGCGGGGGGCCGCAGAGGTCGCAGGCAGCAGGGCCACGACAGCCGGCGAGCCAGTCGGCGCGTCGGCCACCGCGGCGGCCGAGAAGCAGAGCGGGGCACCGTCCCGCCAGGGGCTGCCAAGCGAGGCGGGGGGGCGCAAGCCCTCGATGGAAAGCCAGGGCCACAAGGGCGGCGCAGGCCGGGCAAGGAGCGCGCATGGGCGTCCTCAGCGCGGCAGATATCGTCAGTTCGATGGTCCTCACCTCGGATTTTTGTTCGAAGAAAGGCCCCAGGACGCGCAACATGGGGGTCTTGCTCCAAGGTTGCCTGGGGAGTGGTCGTCGAGAGGGGGGTGGTCGAAGTTTGCAGTGCTGTGTCTGTTGCAGCGTCAGCAGGGGGAAATTGTCGCAGGTGGGCCAAGGTCAATCAGGGAGCGCGCCCGAGGCCTGGGGGAGGGGGGTCATCACGCAAAACGCCGCGATGGACAGGTCGCTGATGACGGCCCGCAGGGTCAGGAATTGTGATTGGGAGACTGCGGCAGATGCGCGGGCACGATGTGTCGGCCAAGTGGGGAACTCGAGGGGCCTGGGCCAGCGCTGACTGGAGCCTGGCGTGAGGCGGCGCCCCGGCCTCAGGAGCAGGTGCCGCGGCCACCCGTCCCGCCGGGGGAGAAAGGATGTATCGCGGGGCGGGGGCCGCGCAGTGCAGGCCAGCGGCGGCCAGGCACGGTGGATGGGGTGTGGCGAACCTCGGCCGGCGCGCAAACGGGGGAGGGGGAGGGGGAGTGGCAGTTCACTCGCTGTTGTTCCCGCTCTCTTTCGTGGCGGTGATGGTGGTGGTGGTGGTGGTGGTGGTGGTGGTGGTGGTGGTGGTGGTGGTGGTGGTGGCGGGGGGCGGGGGCAGACGTGTCGCGCGCAAGCGAAGCTGCGGGACTGGTGGACTCTCGCTCGGGCTCAGCCTGAGGTCCCGGAGGCCCGCAGGAGAGGAGCGACGCCAGCGTCCACGAGGGCAATATCGACCTGGCAGATGGTGCGTGCGCCAAAGGGCCTCTCGCGCAGGAAGGGCGGATGTCTACGCGGAAGACGCCGAGGGTGCAGTCATCCGTGTCTACTTCGCTTCATTGGACCGCTCGGTTCTGGCCACCTCCTGCGCGGCCTCCGCGGGGTTGTTCTTAAGGTGGCCTTTCCTTGCTGTGCGCTCGTCTGCCACGTCGGCGACGACCGAAAGCCAAAGTGGACAAGCGCAGCGTTTGGTTTTGGCCTGCCCTGGGCAGGAGAAGGTTTGTCGAGGCCGACAAGGCTTCTTGGTGCACTCGCCAGCTTTGTTGGAAGTGCCCTTGGTGAAGGCAAAGTCGCCCAGCGCTTGAGCAGCCAACTGGCAGCCAACTGGCAGCCAACTGGCGGAGGAGAGAGCAGGCGGTGGGCCAGATCGGGAGGGGGGGGGCAGCAGCGTAGAAGGGCAGTGGCAGCGGCACAGGTTTCGGCGCTGCCGGGAGGTCCCCTGGCGCGTGCACGTCGCAGCCTCGCTGCCCGGCGTTTACACGATCGCGTGCGTTTGGCGCCGGCGTGAGAAGGACCACGGCCACCCTGGAGAGACGGTCGAAGGGAAGACTTGTGATTGCTGTGTCCTGCGGGGGCACCTGGAGGTTGTGGCTGCGAGGGTCGCACACGGGCCGGGCCTCGGCTGCGTTCAGTGCGTGGTCCCGTGTGTGCTGTCCGCAGAGAGCACGCGTAGGATCTTTGTTTGCGACGGGGGGCGCAAGTGGGGCAGAGAACCGCCGCGCAAGCAAAGGCCACAGCGGGCGCGCGCTGGTCTGCTGGACGGCAGGGGGGGTAGGTTGTCGGACCAGAAGAAGTGTCTACAGCAGCTCTCGCGGGTTGGGGCCTGGGTTGCTGTTGGCGTCCCTGGGGAGGGCGTGCCCCCTAGTGGGCCCAGCGAGGTTCGGGGGCATGGGGCGCCACTCCTGGGGCTCTTGGTCGGAGAAGCCCCGTCGGAGCGCGCCGCCGTAGTAGACGAAGAAGGGCGCGCAAGATGCAGGGGAACAGGCGGTAGGGCGTCGTGAGGGACACAATGAGGTGGGGATCGTGATTGTGCAGCACAAGCTAGGCGAAGACCCCGCACAGGAAAAATCTCGACCCCCCAGCGCAAGGACGGCATCAGAACGGGAGTCTGGTGGCAGCTGCTACTGTCCACCAAGGACGTGGATTGGGAGCATTGTATAGGGAGGCGAGGGTGATGTCGGATGCCCAGTGGTGGACACAAAGCTTCTCTTGGGGGTCTTCTTTGATGCCCGTCTCACTTTTGTCCCACTCCTTTGGGCCACGCTGGCTAAAGGCAAGCAGTGGCAGTGGCAGCGGGCTCTATCGCTGCTCAGCGAGATGTGGGAGGCGAAGGTGGAGCCAGATGCCATCAGCTATAGCTCTGGGATCAGCGCGTGCGCGAAAGACGAGCAGTGGCAGCGGGCTCTATCACTGCTCAGCGGGATGTGGGAAGTGAGATCGGAGCCGAATGTTAACAGCTACAGCTTTGGGATCAGCGCGCGTACGAAAGGCGAGCAGTGGCAGCGGGCTCTATCGCTGTTCTGCGAGATGTGGGAAGTGAGGTCGGAGCCAGATGCCATCAGCTACAACTCTGGGATCAGCCCTGGGATCAGAGCGTGTGCGAACGGCGAGCAGTGGCAGCAGGCTCTCCCACTGCTCAGCGGGATGCGGGAGGCGAAGGTGGAGCCAAGTGTCATCAGCTACAGCTCTGGGATCAGCGCGTGCACGAACGGCGAGCAGTGGCAGCGGGCTCTCTCGCTGCCCAGCGAGATGAGGGAGGCGAAGGTGGCGCCAAGTGTCATCAGCTACAATGCTGGGATCAGCGCGGGCGAGAAGAGGGGGCAGTGGCAACAGGCATTCGTGCTGCTCAGCGCGATGCTGGACGCGAAGCTGGGACCCGACGTCGTGGGTTACGGCAGGCGGGCAGGGCCGGCGGGCGCTGCGGCCGCGGGCCGCCGGGCTGGGGCAGCTCTGGCGGCCTTCGCGGGCGGCCTTGCCCGGGCACGGAGCGGAGCCGGCCGGGCCAGGGCCTCGAGCGCTCCCGCGGCTCCGAGGCCGAGGCACGCAGGGCGGCTCGGCCGGGCGGGCGGCGGGCGGCGGCGGCTGGCGGCGCGAAGACCGCGCGGTGGCTGGCGGGCCCGCCGGGCCGCCTAAGGCGACCGCGGGCGTCGGCAGCCCAGCCAGGGGGCCAGCCGGAGGGAGCCAGGTGCAGCGGCCCCTTTCGCTGCGGACTCGGCCAGGGACTGGGACTGGGACTGGGAGAGGAAAAAAAAAAAAAAAAAAAAAAAAAAAAAGACTTGTTTGAATCCTTATTCTCTGCTCGGGAGACGGGCGGCTTGGGTCTCCCAGTCTTGTGGGCCCAGGTGCCCTTGCGCGTGGACTCGGCGTTGCTTTACCCGTCCCCTTTCCTCTTCCTTGCTCCGCGCGCCCGCTACTCGCTGGACTCTTTGCAAGCGTCCTGGGCCCGTCGCCTTCGCGGCTGCGCCATAGTTCCAGCGCTGCCGGACGAGGTTGTCATTGCACAGTGCGGGTGGCATTTGCGACTGGGTACCAAGATGGTGGAGCGCACCATCTTGGCTCGGGCGAGGCTTTTCTTACTGCCAGAAACGCTCCCGGGCGCCAGCATGCTTAGGCTGGCCTCGGCCACGTCCTGCTTCACCTGGGCGAGCGCCGTCTTGGCTTTGAATGAGGCGCTGGATAGCCTCATCACATTTCACATTTCGCTTATACACAGCCGTCCACGGGTCCGCGCGCCGGTCGCCCGGCGCCCGGCCCCGCGGCCGCTGCGACTCAGGACTGCCACAGGGGTGCAGGTCTGAGCCATCCAGCCGACGGAGGCAAGGCGGTGGTCTCTCACACCCCTTCCTCCCCCGGCTGGTGCGTGACGAGTGGCGCGGGGGGTCCAACGTTCCCCCCCCGCCCGCAGAACGCAGGCGGCGGACGACGTCGACGGGGGGCAGGCAAGTCAGACATGCAAGAGAAAGGAGCGCAAGCAACAATTGAAGGGGCCATTGAGGTGTCAAGACACGCTATGGGAAGCAATAAGACAGACGAGCAAGGGAGGCGGGAGCAGCAGGGAGACGGACGGGGAAACACAATCGTGAGATCAGATCAATCCACAGGAAGCGACACTTACCTAGACCAGCGGAGAGAGAGAGAGAGAGAGAGAGACCGAGAGAGCAAGAGACAGGGAGACAGAGAGAGGGCAAGATCGCAAGACCACGGGAGGACGGGCAAGGGGGGACATGGGCAAACAAGCGAAATGAAAGCATTTTGGCGGCCCGCCCCTTCGCGATCCCACTGCTGATGCAGCCACCGCGCGTGAAGGCCCCCGGCCCTCTCAGGCCCCCTGGCGACCACGGCGCCCCCCCCGCCAGAGGCGGACAGTGCCCCCCGGACCAGCCACGCGAGGGGGGCAGCGATGGAAGGGCGCGCGGCGCGCCCTAACGCAGCAAGCTAAGAATGGCAGGCGGAGGAGGAGGAGGAGGAGGAGGAGGAGGAGGAGGAGGAGGAAAAGGAGGAGGAGGAGGAGGCCGGCCTGGGGGCCGCGCGCAGGATTGCGCGGCCCACGAAAACAATGTGGCTGGCACGGGCCACAGGTTCCGCGCCCTCACAAAAAAAGCATCTGCAAGAGCAAGTCAGGAGTGACGGACGGCCCAACGCGGCCCTCCCCCACGCCTGGCAGTGCCTTGCGCGCCCGGTCTAAGGCCGGACAGCGAACGAGGACATGCCGGAGCGAGACACCGCGCCTGCGGCATGCACGGCACACTGGGATGGTTTCTGGGAGTTCCACCTCGCCTAACACAGGCAGCGGCCATGCCCCCGTCATCCGGGCGACTGCCCAAAGACGGTAGTACCTCCAAAAGGAGGGCCCCGGCTCCCAGGTCAGCATGCCCTCATCGGGGAGTGCTGGACCAGGGCACAGCGCTGCAAAGGACCGATTGAGGCTCGGCAAAACCCGCGAGGCCCCCGCTGCGAAGGCCTGCTGGTCGTATCTGAGGAGTGCCGGGCGCAAGGCAAAGCGCCGATACTCCCGCAGGAGGACCTTCCTTCGGGCTGGGTCGAGCTGGGCAGCGCGGAGGGCCTCCGGGGGAAACAAAGGGTGAGAATCCAGGTCAGGAGGCGGGTCTGGCAGGCGGGAAGCCAGCGCCGCTGCGTCCGAGAGCCAGGTGGGGACGCAGAGGGCGCGCGAAGCACGGTACATGATTGCGCCAGGATGGTCGGGCGGGAGCACGGTTAGCCGAGCCCGAGCCATGAGCGCACGCTCGATGAACCGGGTGCCCATTCGCATGCGCCAGCCGCATTGCGCGACCACCACGACGTGCTTGATGGGCGGCCCGCCGTGGCATCCCAGCAGTCGGCGGCCCCACCCCACCTGAAGCTTGTTGAAACGAGCCTCGGCGCCAGGGACTCCTGCAAGGAGCGGACACGCAAAAAGAACAGCTGCCTCAACACGAGGCGGCACCTGCGCGGCCGCCACCGGCACAGAAAAACCTCCGCTCTCCGCCGCGAAAAGCAACTTCTTGAAACAGGAGTCGCCGATAGCACAGAGCTCGTTCAGCAGCGGGCCAAAAGTCAGCCCTGAATCGACAAGAACACCGAGGAGGTGTTTCTGAGATACGACTGGGCAACCTGGTCGGCCTGGGATCGGGGCACCAAGCAAGGGCAAAACGCATGTCTTGTCACGCTCATACGTGAACGAGGACTTCATGCGGAACGCATAGCGACTACATGCCGAGGTGCTCTCATCGGAGATCACTGCCCGCACGGCGCCCTCAGACGGGCACGGCGTGGTGATATCGTCGACAAATTGAACCGGAGGCAAATGGAAAGACCCTGTAGCCTCGGCAAGCGCCACTCGGTCCGCCTCCACCGGGAGGCGTTGGAAGACGCCACGGAGCCGCTCTTCAGCAGACGCCGCAAGGGGGGCCGCCTGCTCTAAGATGCCCGCAACACTCGACTTAAACTCCTGAACCGGCAGGTCTCGCCAGGGCATGCTTTCCCTACATGCGGGGGGCGTAGCAATGGCCGCATCCAAAAGGGCGCTTCTGATCAGCAGCGGGATGCAGGAAGCGCATCCACCGGGTAGTGCTTCCGAGATTTCGTCACGCAGCGCGCGTAGCTGCGCGTTACAAATATGCACGGAGAAGCGACGACCTTGGGCAGTTCCACATTTCAAGAAAAAGACCGGAGAGAGCAGGCCGTGGAGCCCCACTGTCTGTTGGTCTTGGGCCAGGATGTCGTCCAAGAGGAGCCAATCGGCCCCCTCGACCCCGGCGCTGTATGCACCGAGGAGCATGCCGTCGATCGAGGCGACATCGAAAGCCCATTTATTGTCAGCTATGGCCCACCAGGTTGGGCAGTCAAACGCGCGTCGTAGCTGCGCATTGAGGACAAGGGCAAGAACCTGGGATACAGGGTCTCCAACCCCGCCCTGTTGGGCTGCACCGCAATATGCCTCAATGAGGGCCCCATTCCGCGCTATCCACAAAGCGTCTTGCACAGACGCCATGTCGCTGGCGAAGGACACGGGTCGAAGGGCAGAGACCTTTCTGACCACGGGAGGGCCTGATTTCCGAAGAGGTGAAAACTGCCGGAGAGACCAGAAGCGAGACGTGACACAAAGGCGGCGGCCCAAGTTCAACAGCGCCCGCGTTAGGCGGAAACCCTCTTGAACTGGCGCCTTCACCGCTGCGTTGCACAAATGCACAGTCCGTTTACCAAGCTTCAACAAGGCAATGGCCTCTTCGACTTCGGTCTCGCTGTACAGTGGCTGCGCGCGCTCGGGCCCGGACGCGGCTCCTGCGCGCCGGATCCCTGAGACCACGCGAGACATGCGGTCCCTCTCCACAGGGCATTGGGGGAAATCGTTCTGAGCGCGCCCCAACAGGTCCGCCTGAATTGCATCGAGCATCTCGCTCGTGGACTGGGTGCGCCCTGTCACTGGGCTGACGAGCTGGATATCAAATCTGTCCGCGTCCTTGAAAAATCCAGACAAGAAGCGCTCCGCGGCGCCTTTATTAATTTCCCGGAGGCGTAGGTAACGGTGCACCGACTTCCGACGCTGTTGCCAGGCTGCTTCTTCAGTCGCCCGTTTAAAGTCAGCAAAGCTAGAAAAAGCGGAGGGGGCTAGCGGCACCGCAGCTGGTGCCCTCGCTCTCGCGGGTCCCCCGACAAGGCGGACAGCTCCTGAGCCATGGCCAACAATAGTGTACACTGCATCGCGGCACCATGCAGCCACATTTAGGACTGCGCGGCGATGGAGCCTCGTGGCCGAGCCTCCGTGCCAGGCCGGGCGCAACCACTGGGACTCCAGGAGAAGCTCAACCGCGTGGGCGAGCGCGGCCAAAGTTGGCGCAACCTCACTGAGGCTGGCCTCCCATTCAGCACCTGAGGTCCACGCTACTCGACCAAAGCCAGCGGCCAAGTGCGGCTCGACCAGACAGGGCGCATCCAGTAGGACGAGCTTGTGATCCGAAAGGGCTATGAAATCTTCCACCACCTGGACAGGTAGGGGGTCGCCGCGCAAACCTATAAAAATGTCAATGCACGTGCCGGAGGAGTGGGTCGGCTTGGGGGGGTTGAACGCCCTGAGGTTAGCCCTGTCCAGCAGTGCCTGGATATCTCTGTCAGGGCCGCGTTGGGAGCAGTGCAGGCAGCGGCAGGTCACCGCATGCGAGACGACGTATGTGAGGTGCACGTTCCCGTCACCCCCAATTAAAAGCCGGGCAAGCGGGTACTTGGCCTGAAACTCCGCGGCATGGGCAACGATAGAGGACCACGTGTCCCTGTCTCCTCCATGGACAGGGTACATGGCACAGAGAACGAGGCACGGAGAGCGCGCCGACGCGGAGGGCCAAACTTCAAACCACTGCTCACGCGCCGACGACGCCTCCGGAACGAATCTGACAGCCTGCTCCAACTCGGGCCTCACGAAGAGGCCCACGGTGTCCCACTCCGTGGACGTCGGGCCAATCCAAACAAAAGGAAAGCCTGGCGGTAACCACGCGCCCGGCGGGAACCGCGAGCCAGGCAGGATACAGACATCAACGCCATGCTCGACAAGAGCGTGTGCGACTGCCTCCAGGCGCCACTCAAGAATTAAGTCCGTACCAAGGTGCAGAAAACCCGTGCGGCCCGGGTTCAGCGTGGCAATGCGGAAGAGTGGGCGCGCGGGCGGGACAGGCCCCAGGACGCGCCCAGCCGCTTCTGCGGCAGCAGCCTGGGGAACTCCCCCAACGTAGGGCCCCCCCACAATGCGAGAGATCCCGGGAAGCGCCATCAGCGACGGGAGCAGCGCGCGCGCGAGAAAATGTTGCAGCTCCACTGCGAAGGCCCATAGGGGGCCAGCTTCGGTGCCCGCATGGCGAGTCACCCCATCTGGCCACGCCGGAGCCAGGTGCAGCAGGGCTAGGAAGTCCCTGGAGGCGGCCGCCAACTCCGCGCGGCTCTGGGGCGCACCTAACCACCGCATGGCCTTCTCACGAAGCGGGGCCTGGGACTGCGCGGCCTCCGCTCGCATCCGCGAGCGCGTCGCCGCCTCCTCCTCCCAGGGGGCGCGTCGGCGATCCATCGCTTCGGCGCTCCAGAGGGCGTTAGCTCGAGCCCTATCGGAGCAGGGGTGGCACGGGGTAGGGGAAATGCGAGACGACGACGACGGCGCAGCAAGCAATCAAGGGGCGGGGGCCGCATCGCCGCTGCAAGGCAGGATTTTGCATGCAAGCACAACACGGCGTGAGAAGGGGACAACGGGACAATAGAATGTAAGCACGTGGGGACTTGCGTGCGCGCAACACTGTGGCCTGGGAAAGACACGACCACACGGCGACATGCAAGTGCGACAAGGGGGTGGGAAGACGGGCGCCCCCTCCATCTTCCCACCTGCTGCCTGACCTCGTCAGACACGCTGGTCACCCCCAGCGGGACGCCGAGAGGGGGGGGGCTCGCCAGGAGGTGGGGTGGGAAGATGGCCGCCCCCACCGTCTTCCCGGCAGCGGCCGTGGGCAGGTGGGTGGTCGACAGCCTCCCCCCTGCTTCCCAGCCGCACGCATTGCTTCCCACCTGCCGCAAGCCCCACGTCCCCCCGGCCCCCCCGGCCGAACGCCGGGGTGGGCACCCCCAGGAGGGGTGGGAAGATGGCCCCCCCCGCCATCTTCCCAGCTGCCGCCGTGTTGCCGGCACGCTCCCTCGAGGAGCCGACTCACGCAGACGAGCAGAGAAGCAAAGCAACGGGCTGACGTGGAAGCTGAACAAAGACGCAGTGAAGCATGACCCCGCACGCGCGTGCTACCGCGAACAGAGAAAGGACAAGGTGACTGCGCCATGTGAGCACGCGCTGCATGCAAGATAAGCGCGGGGGACATCGCTGCGAAGCCGGACGTTGCACGCAATGAGCTCGAGACAGCGCGAGCAGAAGACAATGTAAGTGGGACGGCTTCCCGCGCGAGGCGCCTTTTCCTTTGCACAACGCGCCCGGGCCTTGCCGCTCCCCAAGCGCCACGTCCAAAGACACTCTTTATGCAGGACGAATTAGCGCTGGGGCCCTAGCCTGCAAGTCGGGCAAGCGCGTGCAGATCTGCGCGAGCTCATGCGGCATCGCGCATCTAGGCTTCTCGGGGCCGAAGAGAAAAAACAACGTCGTAGCCCGGGCAATGACAGGGCATAAGGAGATCGAGGAAAGAACAAGTGCGACAGGCAAACTGGACAGGAGCTTCGGCTGTCCGCCCCGACAGCGGGGGCGACGGGGGCACGCCCACCCCCTCCCCCGCTGGCGACGCCGACATTAGAGGGGGGCGCTGGAGTGGGGCACACGACTCACTAGGAGGCTTCAACGAGGACACCGGTCTCCAACCGGGCCGCGAGCGCTTGCTGGCGAGGCAAGCGGGGGTGGGGCGGCGAGACTAGCCAGGGCCCAACATGTCCCGCGCCCGCACGCGCGGGGGGGCCGGGGCGCCGTGCACTGCCGGGGCCGGGGCCGTAGCCGTCCTAATCTCGGCGACAGGCCCCAGAAACATTAAGAGCTCTTCCAAATTGGCGTCGAAAGCCGCCCTCTTGCCCTTGACGACAATGCGCCCCTGCCGCTTGTTCACGAGCTGTATCGTGAGCTTCAGTAACGGCCCCGTCCTCCAAGTGACTTCGACGGCGGGCTGATGAAAATCGCCCGTGGCAAAGCCAAAAGGCGGGGCCAGGGCGGGCCGTGCCCCGCGCCCCTTCGGAGCCGCAGCCTCGATGTGGACGCCCATCGCCCTGACGATTGCATGCAGGTCGCCCTGGGACAAGCACCGCGTGTGGAACGTCGCCTCCATGGCAACGCGACCGTCCGTCGACCCCCCCACCGCAGTGTGGAGCCTGCTGTGCCAGGCACCCACGGCCCCATCTAGCTCAGATGCCCTGGTGAAACGCGCGAGCGACTGGGCGGGGGTCGCAAGCGCGGCGTCATTTGGCACAGCGCCACCAGCCGCCGCGTCCTGCAGGGGGGGAGCCTGCGAAGCGGGGCCGGCCGGGACCCCGGCAGGCGAGCGGTCGCGGGACCGCGATAGCTCGCTGATCTCCTCATTCAAGGCGGCGGTGCGGGAGATCCACGCTGCAACTTCAGGTGGCCGGTGCATCACCACCTGCTGGGTAGACCTCTGGAACCACAAAATCTGGCCCCCGGTGGGGTCGCGAAACTCCTCCCAATCCGGACGCGCTGCCTGAAGGGCCTCCAGCTCCAGGCGCAGCGAACGGATCGCTTCAGGTGAAGCCGCCACGGGTGCCACCACCACAGGCGCTGTGAGCTGCAACGCGGCCCTCGCCCACGCTGCCATCGGCGGGGTCGCCGCGCCCCCCGGCGGCGCCCCCTCCGGAGCAGCAGATGCGTCTGCGGTGGCGCGGGCAGGGGCCGGAACTGGGAGAGCAGGGCCCGTGCCCGGGTGGTCCCACCGGCTTTCCCCTGTACGCCTGTTCTGGAAGAACAAAGCCCCAGACGGCGCACGGCGAGACTCCCATCCCGCCGGCAGCGGCGGCGGCGACAAGTCCGGAGGGCCCGGGGACTTCGCCTCGGGGGCGGGCTGCCGCCTCACCGGTGAATTCGCTGCGACAGGCGGCGGCGGCGGCGGCGGGGGCGGTGGCAGCGGCGACAAAGGCGCCGCGCCGACCCACCCCTCCGGCGGAGAGACCGCCAAGCCGCGCGCCGGGGGCGCCGGGGAGAGCACTGCACGAGCCTTCGGCGCCGCCCCGGGGAAAGCGCTGAAGTCCCCGGGGGGGGCCTCAATCGGGCGCGGGGTAACTGGCTGAGACGGCAGCATGGCACTCAGCTCAGCCGACAAGCCACGCTCTGGCGAGTCAGCCACTTCTGTCGGGCTACACGTCTGCTCAGGGGCCGGCTGCTCAGAAGACCTTGAGCTGCAGCGGCGCCGACGGTCCCGGCGGCCACGGTCCCGGTCCCGGTCCCGGTCCCGGTCGCGGTCCCGGTCGCGATCCCGGTCGCGGTCCCGGTCCCGATCACGACTACGGCTCCGCTCCCGGTCCCGGTTCCTGTTGCGCTCCACCGGCATCGCGGCGGGGCCGAGGGGCCGGGTTGCGGGCTCCGGGGCGCGGGCAGGGACCGGGCGGCGCGTGGCGTGGCAAGCCCTTGAGCACACGTTCCACCGGGAAAAATAAAGACGGAGGTCCGGTCCTGCATATGTGAGAAACGCGACAATCCGCACCAACACGACACGGCAACCCCACGGCACAACACGACACGGCCAGAACAAACACACGGCACACGCACAGCACGGCGGGGGAGGGGGGAGGGCGGCGGCAGGAACGCACAGCGTACGGATTGCAGGGCTCCGTGGAATCCGAACCTCCGTTATCACGACGACAAACATGACTTGGATACGCTTGCGGGGACGGGCGCAAGCTTCGGAGGAGGGGGGGTGGGAAGACGGCCGCCCCCATGATCTTCCCACCTGCGGCCCGGCGCGCTGGTGGCCTGCGAAGCGGGGGAGGGCGACACCCCCCCAGACGGGCGGCTGTCGGGGAGGCCAGCCAGGGGGTGGGAAGACGGCGCCCCCCCTCGTCTTCCCACCCGCGCCTGGAGAGCGGGACAGCCCTGCCCCTACAGCACCCTGCCGGCGATGCGGGGTGCTGGCGCGCAGCAAGGAAGGAGGGGGGGACGACCGGCGGCCGGGGGTGGGAAGACGGCCGCCCCCGCGATCTTCCCACCTGCGGCCTGGCGCGCTGGTGGCCAGCGGAAAAAGGGAAGATCTCCCTTGGCGGCCGGGGGGGGGGGGCAGGCCAGGGAGGAGGGAAGGGAGGGAGGGAGGGGAGAGGGGAGGGACAGGCAAGGGAGGAGGGAGGGGGGGGCAGCACGGGGGGGGAGGCGACGGCGACGCCAGGGGGGGGTGGGAAGATGGGCGCCCCCCTCGTCTTCCCACCAGCCGCTTGTCCCACGTCGGACACTTTGGTCTCCCCCACCCGGGCGCCGAGAGGGGACCCCGGAGGGGGGTGGGAAGACGGCCGCCCCCGCCATCTTCCCGGTTGCGACCGTGCGCGGGGGGCACACCCGAGAGGGGGTGGGAAGACGACCGCCCCCGCCATCTTCCCAGCTTCGGCCGTGCGCAAGTGCGACAAGGGGGTGGGAAGACGGGCGCCCCCTCCATCTTCCCACCAGCAGCCTGCCTCGTCAGACACGCCAGTTACCCCCAGCCCGGACGCCGAGAGGGGGGGCACGCCAGGAGGTGGGGTGGGAAGATGGCTGCCCCCACCTTCTTCCCGGCAGCGGCCGTGGGCTGGTGGGGGGTCGACAGCGTCCCCCCTGCTTCCCGTCCGCACGCGTTGCGGGCTCCATGCCTTTGGGGCGCCTGGCAGAGCCCTCCACGCGCCGCTGGTACAATGGCGACGACGAAAGACGGCGGCAACGACGACGACGACGACGGCGACGACGACCACGACGACGACGACGACGACGACGACGGCGGCGGCGGCGACGGCGACGCCCAGGGGGGTGGGAAGATGGGCGCCCCTCACGTCTTCCCACCTGCCGCATGCCCCACGTCCCCCCGGTCCCCCCGGCCGAACGCCGGGGTGGGCACCCCCAGACGGGGTGGGAAGATGGCCGCCCCCGCCATCTTCCCAGCTGCCGCCGTGTTGCCGGCACGCTCCCTCGAGGAATCGACTCACGCAGACAAGCAGAGAAGCAAAGCAACGGGCGCTCTTTCCAGCCCCCGGCCCAAGCCGCCACAATCATAGGCACTGCAAAAGCACAACAAAATAATAACTACCCCCTCAAATTGCTTCAACATTGATTGGGTCATACGATATCCAAAACCAAGAATATCCAACGCGCGATGGATGGCATTACTGTTGGGCAAGCGGCTAAAACATATCCAAACACAAATCACCAAATGAGCAACAATTCCCTTAGCTCCAGGAGGGAACAACGACTTTATCACTCGGGTGCTCCAACGGAGTGTCAGTATAATACTTGAATCTGCCTACACTGCTTGAAGCTTTCCGCAGCTCACACAACACAAATTCCAAATGCAAAAGAGAGAAATTCCAGACACGGTGGGCACGCGCATGCGGGAGAAGAACGCGCAGCATAGCATCACCAAATGGGGAATAATACAAAATAATGAGAAGAATAGAGCAACGCCGGATAGCGTGAGCGGAAGAATCCCGCTGCTTCAACGGAAGCGCCGCTCGGACTCTTCCATCTGGGTCACAGTCTTTGGCTATCTCGGCCAGGGCACGCCCTGTGCCCCAGTCTGCTATCACATGAGTTTCCAAGGAATGTCTGCACTCCATCCGAATGGTCTCAGATACAGCCGTAGTCCCGAGCCAATACAAGCAAAATAATGACTTGAAGGGACCTACGCTAGGAAACCCGCAGAAGAAATCAAACCATTTACCGGGCACCGTTGGGACGGCATCTCCGGCAGCCGGCTCTTCCCAATCTGGATTTTCGTTATCCACTTCGGACCGCTTAGCCGAAAAATTCGCATCACTAAAAATCTGCCCAATCTTTGTTGCCGCCAAGTCGTCCTGTAAAATCGGAGCCAACTGTGTTTCAAGGCGGCGAGATGTGCGATCCTGATTAAAAAGAATGCGACAAGTACGCCTCTGGTAGACACCGGAGTGATGGCGGCCCTCTGAATCTATAGCGCGGCCCGAGCCAGCATCCCGATCGATGAAGGCTTCAAGCGTTCGCAAGATCGCTGTTTTGGATTCAGAATCCACGATGGCACAAGATTCAATAAAAGAGCAGACAACAGGCCTACATTTCGAACAAAATAAATTGCCCCGATCACCAAACCTAGCCTCCCGGACGTGGTTGATTGGCCCTTCGCGGGCGCTTAATCTTGCCGCGTTCCAACGGGCGACTGCCGCTGCCTTGCCTGTCTTTCGCTTGCCTTTCTTGGCTTGGCCTATAGGGTTGCCAGGGCTGCAGTGGGACATGCTGGACCGTGCCTTTGGGCCTGCCTCGTGGCTTCACTTTCGCTTGTGGGCGGTTGTTCGCGTGTCGGGCTGCTGGCCGCTTCAGGTCTTGGGAGCTCCGCTTTGCGTTACCACCCTGCCGCGTTGCGGCAGCTGCGGCGCGCTGGACGTGGACATCTGGCACGCCCTTTACGCGTGCCCCGCGACAGCCACTCACCGGGCTCCCCTCTGGTCCCGGCTACCTCTGCCTCCGCCCTCCTGTGGCGCCCAAGTCTCAGAGTTTCTCTTCCATCACAGCCGGCCGCTGGTCGAGCGCCGCGAGCACGAAGGCAGGACGGCCAGGAAACATTACAGTGCACCCCTGCTGCCCCTTTCCATCATCATCTCTCTTCTCTGTTGCTCTCATTTTCCATGCTTCACTTGAATGGAAGATTGTCGCTCCCGTGTGTGCGTGCCTTTGTAAATAACGTGCCGTTTCTGTCTGCGTGGCCGTGCCGTGTCGTGCTGTTTGGTGTTTGCCGTGGTGTGCCGTGCCCTCTCGTATGATGTTTTTTTTTTTCCAGCAGTGCTAATTCCGTCCCCTGGTTTGACGGTGCGCCCCCCGTCGGTCCTGCAGACCAGAAGGGCGATTCCTGTGTGGAACCCTTTCCCCAAGGCCGAACCCGCGTTCTCTGCCCTGTCCCTCCTCCCCCTTGCGCCCCTCCCCCTCCCTTCCTTGTCCCTGCCTTCGTTCGTGCCTTTCTTCTTCTTCCTTCTGCCCCTCTCCTTGTTTGGCCGTCTTTACAGCTTCTTCTTTACCATGCAGTGTTTGTGCCTATTCACATTACACTTTCTTTTTGTTCCTGTGTTTCCACCTTTTGTTGATCTTACTCCTGCTTCACAGTCGTACTGCGGTCGTCGTTCTTGGATATTTTGTACCGCTCACAGGGCACAGTGTACTGGGTCTAGGCCACGTGTCCTATCCGATGCATCTGCTTTGCCCTCTTTTTGTTGTTTGCTTTTGCACTCAATTGTCCTTGTTCGTCTTCTTGTTGTTTGTCATGCTCTCCACTCCCTTTGCCGGCCGCACGCGCGGGGCCAACCCCCATGCGTCTCCCTTGGGATGGGGGGGCCGGCCACTCGCTTTTTTGAGGGCTGGTGCCGTCATCTCGGGGTGCACGTGGGAGGGTGGATCGGCGTTGGCTGCGAGTATTCATATTCTCACGGGGGGCCCTACGAAGGGCGGTGAAAGACCCGACCCGAGACGGGGGCACCCTGCGTTCCATCTCGTCCACCTCTCTCTTGGGGGACGCGCTCGGGCGCCGTGGGGGCCCGCGGGCCGGGCGCGCGCCGCGCGGCGCGCGGCGAGCGCTCGACCTGTGGCCGCCGATGCAGAGGCCAAGAAAAAAAAATGATGAGTGCATTGCTGTGTTTGTGTGAGTTTGGGTTTGATGAGTGCTTTCGTGAATGTTGGGTGTGCCGAGGGAAGGCAATGAAGGGAAAGTGGTGCTTGTCGAGGACATGCCTGGATGGGGCGTGGCGCAGCGTTGGCTCATGTTACGTCCCCCCTACCCCGCTGAATCGCTTGTCGTTCGTTTCGTTTCGCGCTCATACAGCACACTCCGGGTCCCGCGCCGGGCGCCCGCGGGGCGCCCGCCGCCCGGCCCCGGGCGCGCCGCCCCTCGCAGCTGCTGGTACCAGCCGCTCCGAGGGAGGATATGTACGCCGTCAGGTAGTGGTCTTTCACACCCCATCTTGCCCACACATCGCCAGCCTCTCTGCCTGCCGCCCTCCCCGCCCACGCCGGACGGGCAGCGCGGGACCTTCCTGGGGCGGCCGGAGCGGGGAGGCTCGATCACATGAGGCACGCGCCCGTGTTCCCCCTCCCCTCGCAGCCCACGCGGCGGACGGACAACCGGGCAGGGCCAACAAGCGCCTGTCTAGGGATACGGCATAGCAGGTTGTGCCTCAGACCACCCTGGCTTGGTTGCGGGAACGAAACCACTCTAGCTCGGGGGGGCGCGCGGGGGGGGAGGCGGAGGGGGAGGCGGAGGCGGAGGGGGCGGCGCTGGCCAAGCAGCCTGCAAAACTGCAGCGCCCACGTAACTGACGTGCGCAGCACGCGCACGCGACGGGAGACCCTCGGAAAAAAGGACTTGTAAGGCGAACTCCGGGGCGGCGCCCTGCATGGGCGGGCCGTCGCGCGCAAGGAGGGCACGGTGCTGAACCGTGGCCTGACACGCTACCAGGGGATGGTCGACTGCTACATTCGACGCTCCGCATGCCCCGCACCGCGAGAGCGTGGCTGGCAGCCCACCCTGGCCAAGCACGGCAAGGGGCCAGCAGCCCGTCATGCGTATGACGGCCCACAACCGGTAATGCTTCCAAAAGTTTGGAGACGACTCCCAGCCCAGAAGATTCCAGTCAGGGAGGGACGGGCCCGGGCAAAGCTCAGCGAAGGAACGGCGCAACGCCGGGAGAACACATGACGCTGCCTTCCTGAATGCTTGCCGGTCATACTCCAACAGCGCTGGGCGCACGACCTGCCAGCGGTACCACTCCAGGAGGGCCCTGCGCCTCGCTGGATGGGCGCGCGCAGCCTCCAACTGCTCCCCAGCGCATGCCGGGTGTCGGTCCAGTTGCACTGGCGGCGACGGAAGGCGGCCAGCGAGCGCAGCTACCGCAGTAACCCAAGAGGGGGCGTGCAGGCACCGGGATGCCTGCCAGGCTCGGGACGCCGGGTGGTCGAGCGGGAGGACTGCGAGCCTGGCTCGCGCTAGCAAGGCACGCTCAAGAAACTTCGTGCCCAGCCTCAAAGGCCACCCGCATTGGGCCACGACCACGCTGTGACGCACGGGCGGGCCAGCATTGCAGCCCAGCAGCTTGCGGCCCCACTCTACCTGTGAGCGGTTGAGGGCCCCTTCAGCCCCCTCGGCTAGGGCCAACAACGGGGAAGCGTATAGGATTACCGACTCAATGCGGGGAGGGACTTGAGCTGCGGCAACTGGGATGGAGAAGCCCCCGCACTCCGCCGCCTGCAAAAGTTCGTCAAACAGCGACCTGCCCCTCGCGAGCGTACTGTGCAGCAACGGCAGAAACGTGAGGCCCGAGTCCACTAGAACTCCTAGAAGCCCTTTCGCGCGCACCACAGGGGCTCCAGCTAGCAAGGGCGGGGGGGCGTCCAGAAGGGGCAGGACTGCCGTCTTCCCCCTATCATAGTTGAAGCGGGCCCTCACGCGCCGTGCGTATCGGCTGCACGCCGACCACTCTTCCTCCGACAGAACGGCCCTAACGGCCCCCTCTGACGGGCAGGGCGTTGTGATGTCATCCACGAATTGCGGTGACTCCACGTGGTAAGCCCCCAAACGCTCTGTCACGGCAACCCGATCAGCCTGCGACGACAGCGCGCTGAGGACGCCGCGCAGGAAGCGCCTCGCCTGGGGCCACGGCGACTCCTCAGCCGCCGCCAAAAGCGACACCTCCTGCACGACCCCGTCAAGCTGCAGCTCCCCCCGCGGCGGCTCAACGCATTGCGCCGGCGGCGTGACTTCCTCCGCGTCAAGGAGCGCTGCCCTAGCAAATGGAGGCACAATCGTGCTGCACCCCTCCGGGAGCACTTTTGCGATGTCATCCGCAAGCCCACGGAGCTGGGTGTTAAAAGCGTGCACAGAAAACCGCCTGCCCTGAGCTGTACCGCGCGAAAGCATAAAAACGGGGCTCAGCAGCCCATGCAAAGACAGGCACTGATGGTCTTGCGCCAACACGTCGTCCAAAATGAGCCAATCAGGCCCGCGGACTCCGGCGTTGTACACGCCCACCAACATGGCGTGGCGGGACGCCACGTCGAAAGCCCACTTGCCATCTGCTAGAGCCCACCAAGTGTGGAGGCCCTGCGCATGCCGCAGCTGGGCGTGCACGACGAGGCCGATTACTAGGGTGAGGGCGTCGCCGACTCCCCCCTGCTGGCAAGGCCCACAATACGCCTCCAGCGCACCGCTATTTCGGGCTATCCAGAGAGCGTCTTGTACCGATGCCATCTCCGTTGCAATGGAAATTGGCCGCAGGGCGGAGAGTGCGCGCACTGTGGTTGGGCCGCACTTACGCAATGGGGTGATCTGCCTGAGTGACCAGATTTTCGCGGTCACGCCGGCGGCGCGAGCGAGGTTCACTAGGGCCTTGGTCAGCCGTACCCCCGCTGGTGACTCTGCGCGCAAGGCGGCGTAACACCCATGAATTGTGCGTTTGCCTGGCTTGAGAGCGCTCAACACAGCATGCACCTCGTCATCCGTGTAAGGTGGAGCTCGGGCTGGTGCGCCTTCGAGGGCACCCGCGCTGCGGATCAAAGAAACCTGCCGTGCCATGGCCTCCTCGGCCCCCGGATCCTGCTCAAAGTCATTGCGATCGCGTGCAAACAGATCCTGCCTGACAGCCTCAACCATCGCACTGGGCGTAAGCGCGGCCCCCGTGGACGGGTCCGACAGCCTCACCTCAAAACGGGTGCGCACCTGGAAGAAGCTCGACAGGAACCTCTCCGCGGCCCCGGGGTTGGCCTCGCGCAAATGCAAATAGCGGTGGGCGGCTCTCCTACGCTCCCCCCACGCTGCGCGCGCAACTTCAAGCTTAAACTCTTGATGCGAGGTGAAACACGCTGGGTTCAGCAACCTACGCGCAGTGGTCTGCGAGAGGCGACGCTTGCCCCCTATCACCTTGGTGGCACCCGCTGCGTGTCCCACCATGGTGTAGGCGGCATCGCGAGCCCAAGCCGCAACGTTAACCACGGCGCGCCTTTGCACTCTGCTGGCCCTGCCTCCGAACCACGGTGGCTGAAGCCAAGGGGCGCATGTAATTGCTTCCACGCTCTCGCTCAGCGCACTGAGGGTGCCGGAGATTTCCCTCAGGCCCTCGTCCCACCTGGGTCCGGACGTCCAGGCGACCCTCCCGTAGCCCGCCGCCCACGGGGCCGTGAACTGGCAGGGCACCTCTGCCATGACGAGTCGGTGGTCGGAGAGCGCAATAAAATCCGGCAGGACCTTGACAGGAAGGGGCGAATCTCTCATGCCTATGAAAAGGTCGATGCAGGTGCCAGACACATGCGTTGGCGCGGGGGGGTTAAAAGCCCCAAGCCCTGCAGCCACAAGCCACTGTTGGATCTCTCTGTCTGCAGGGGATTGCTTGCAGTGCGCGCAGCTACAAGGCTCCACATGGTCAGCAAGATAGTCCAAATGGACATTTGCATCTCCGCCTAAAATCAAGCGCGCCCGCGGGTACCGATGACGACATAAAGCCGCATGCGCTACAATGGACTTCCAGGTGTCTGTGTCCCCGCCGTGCTTCGGGTAGAACGCGCAAAGGATGACAGCAGGACTGGGCGCGGCCCCTCCGCCCCAAACCTCAAACCACTGCTCCCGGTTTGAAGAAAAATCCGGCACCGGGCGCAGCATGTGTTCTACCTCGGGGCGGAAAAAGATGCCTACCGAATCCCACGACCCCGAGCGCGCCCCATCCCAGCAATATGGGAAACCTTGGGGAAGCGTTGCGCCCTCGGGAAACCGCGCCCCCGGGAGGATGCAGATGTCAACCGACTGAGCGTCCAGGGCAAAAGCGACTGCCTCGAGACGCCATTCCAGAAGCTGGTCGGCGCCTAACTGGAGAAAACCGCACCGGCCCGGGTTCAGAGTGCCAAGACGAAGGACGGAGCGGGCGGGGGGGACACAGGAGGCCTCACGCTCTGGGCCTACCTCCTCGACAGGCGGAGGTCCGGCAAATGGCGAACCTACCGCTGCGGCATGCTGTCCCAATGCACGCAAGGGCGGAACGAGGATTCGCCGCAAGATATAAGCCACTTCATCCGCAAAGGCCCAAAGCGCTCGTAGCGCGGACCCCCCTTCCTGCAGCATGTGGTCAGGGCGCGGCGGCAAGAGCTCCAAGAGTGCCAG
Organism: Prorocentrum cordatum; assembly: GCA_963575745.1. Classification (NCBI taxonomy): domain Eukaryota; class Dinophyceae; order Prorocentrales; family Prorocentraceae; genus Prorocentrum; species Prorocentrum cordatum. The sequence goes on along the minus strand of CAUYUJ010000131.1, from coordinate 82,099 downwards.
GGCATCGCGCAGGGCCGCCGCGGCCTCCAGCCTGCGGGGGCTTCGCGCCAGCCACGCCTGGCAGAAGGCGCGAAAAGGGCTCAACTGCCGCTGGGTTTCTCCCCGCTGGTCCCGCCGCACGCAGCTGGTAGCCTCAGTCGCCATCGCTCGGCCCACGACGCGCGGCCGGGCAGCTCCCCCCCCCGTTTCTCAGAGAGCGGCTGCTGGGGGGAGGGCGGGAGGGGGGGGTCACGGGCTCCAACGCGGCCATGAGGAGGAGGGGGAGGGGGAGGGGGGCCCCGGCCCTAAGCCAACCGACACGTCCCAGGGTCCGGTGGCCCAGGGTCAGCCAAACCCTGGGCCCGCAGGCCACTCCACGATCCGACGGCCCGGGGTCCGCCATCGCGTTTTCCACGACACCTTAAGCAGGGGTAGGCCGACTCGCCCGAGGGCGGGCGGCATTCGGCATGAGGGGGAGGCGGGGAACCAGAAGGCGCCTCGCTACTAGGGCTCAGAGGGGCAGTGGACGACGACGAACAATTCCCTGCACTGTCACACTTGCATGGCGAGCGACGTACCAAGGACACAGGACGACAGGACGAGCGGAGCGCAGACCAGCGCGCACCCCCATGCAACGCGCACCCGTGCGCGCGCAACACGCACTTGCCATGCTCAGCAACTGCCCCTGGCCCGCGCGCGCGACAATGCAAGGCAACAAAGAGAGGCAGCGCAAGCAAGCTCCGAGGCCTCTTTTACCGTTCGCATCGCGCCCAGGCCTGGCCGTTCTCCCAAACGCAATGCAAAAGGCAATCTTTTTATGCAGGATGAATTAACGCTAGAGCCCTAGCCTGCAAGTCGGGCAAGCGCATGCAGATCTGCGTGAGCGCGCGCTGCTCAACGCATCTAGGCTTCGCGAGGCCGATTTATAAAAAAAGGGGACAGGAGCGGCGGGCGCTGGTAGGAAAAGGAAAGCACAAAAAACAAAAAAGAAAGGAACTGCCACTCCCCTGCCCCGACGGGGGGCGCAGCTAGCGGCCCCCGCCGACGCCTGACAGGGCGTTCACCTACTGAAAGCCGGGCAGGCCCTCGGCGCCCACGAGGCGCTCCCGGGCCGACAAGCGCACGGCTGGCACGGGGGTGCCCACCTGCTGCACAGGTGGCGCCGCGGCGCGCAGCTCGGTCACAGGCCCTAGATACATCAGCAGCTCCTCGATATTCGCTTCCATGGCCCCCCGGCGGCCTTTGACCACCACGCGGCCCTGTCTTTTATTGACTAGTTGGATGCTCAATTTGGCCACGGGGGCGACTTTAAACGTGACTTCCAGCCCTGGCTGATGGAAGTCGCCCGTCACTACGGCAAAGGGAGGGGCCGGGCGCGCTGCTGCGGCGGCTCGGCCGCGAGTGTCACCATGCACGATGTCGACCCCCATCGCACCGACAATGCGGTGGAGATCCTCTTGAGCCGTGCACGCGCTCACCAAAAACGCCGCTTCCATGCTGATGCGGCCGTCCCTACTCTCTCCCACAGCGGCGCGCAGCTGGCGCTGCCAACCCCCCACTGCCGAATCAAGCTCTGCCTGCGTGCGCAGCGTGGCCGAGGCAAGCGGGTCAGCGATCGGAGCCCCGGGGGCCTGAGGCGCGCCATGCGGCGGCGCCACGCGGGCGGGGGCGCCAACAACGCGCAAATCGTCGCGCCCCGCCTGGAGGAGGGCCTGCTCAACAGCCTCCTCCTCCAGCCTCCTCTTGACCACCGCGCGCGCCCGGGGGTCAACGAACGCGGGCTGCGCGCGCAGCATGAACGAAGAAAGCGGGCCTGCGCCCGCAGCCAAGCCTGGGGCACGGGGCTCGGCTAGCGCCGGCGCCGCCGGGGCAGGCGCGCCAGCGCTGTGCAGACTGTCGCGCCCTGCCTGGAGGAGGGCCTGCTCCACAGACTCCGCCTCCAACCTCCTATTGAGCACCTCGCGTGTCTGAGAGTCAACGCGCGTGGACGCCGCTATCGACTGGCTGGTGGGCGGGCACGCGGGCGGGGCGCGGCCCTCCAGAACTGCCAGGCGATTCCGCAAGCTAGCAACCTCGGCTAAGTGCGCCGCGACCTCGTGGGGTTCCGTCGCCTGGACTGCACCGGTGCTCCTCTGGAGCCACACCTTCTGGCCTGTTTCGCCCGCGTAACAATCCCACGCCGGCCTCTCGCGCTGGAGCTTGAACAAGGACTCCTTCAGGGACTGGAGCTCACTGGGGGGGGCCTCTGCCTGGGCAGCCTGAGCCGCGGCAGTCGGCAGCCCCTCCCCGCCGCGGTCGGGCTGCGCGCGCGGGGCCGCCTTGGCTGGCGCGGCCACGGGGGAGGCACGGGGCACGCCCGCGCCATCCGAGGGCGCTGCCTGCGACGCGGCTGGGTGGTCCCAACGGCTCTCCTTCGTGATCCTGTGAATGAAGTAGAGCTGGCCGTTGTATGGGTCGCGCCGGCTTTCCCAGCCCGCCGGAAGCGGCGGCGGGCTCAGGGTCGGCGGCCCTGGGGAGGCGGGGCGTGGGCTCCCGGAGGGGGTAGACGCAACCGGTGTCGGGGTGCACGGGGCTTGCGGCGGGTCCTCCTGTGGCGGAGGCGGCGGAGGCGGCGGTGGCGGCGGCGGCGACGCCGGTGATGCCCCCAGCCACTGCCCAGGCGGCGCGCTGGCGTGACGAGCGGCCTGCGGGGTGCCAGGCGACAAAGCGTGAGCCGGGGCCGCCGGCCGCGCCTTGCCCGTCACACCAGGGATGCTGAAGTTACCCGGGGGCGGGGACGTCGGGATGAGCTCCCCCAGCGCGACGGAGAGCCTGCACGGGCTGGGCGCGCCACCACCGCCAACCTCGCTCAGCGGCTCGCCGCTGGCCAGCGGGGGTAAGGAACTTGAGCTGGAGGACCTGCGGCCGCGGCCCGAGGGGTACTGGGACTTGCTGGGCCTGGGCCTCGCGCGGCTGCGGTGGCGCCTCGGGGGCGAGCTGCTGCTGGTGCTGCCGCGCCGCCTCCGACTGCGACTACGGCGCTCATCGCGCCCATGCTCGCTGCGGCGGCGTCTCTGGGGCGGCATGGCCGCGGCCAGCCACGCCTCTTGCAGGGCCGGGGCGCGCCGGGCGTCTACCTGGGACAGGGGCCCCTGCGCCGCAGACCCCAACTTGGACACGAAAAGCCCGCGGCCGCGGGAGCCTGGTATTGGAAAGGATCCGGCACTCCTCCCCGCGCGCGCCCAGACAGCGGCGGCCGGACAGCGGGCCAGGGCTCGGGGCAGCCCACCAAACCCGGACTCGAAGCCTGTCAAGCAGCCAGGGCCATGCAAGACTTTGCAAATTTACTCGTCCAGCCCCGGTTCTTGCACCCACCCCCTCCCGTGACAGCCAAGAGCTGCCCGACAGACGGCCGGCGATCGGGGACGACAAAAGGCGAGGTGCCCCACACCATGCAGCACGGCTCGGCACCACACTCCACGGCACAGAAACCAGCAACGCCCCCGGGTAGGAGAGCACAGCACGGCGACGGCCCGACACGGCACCGGAACACGGCGCAACCGACACGGCACGGAGACAAAGCCCAAGACACAGCACCGACACGGCACAGCAGGCACGGCAGCGACACCCGGAGCACGGCACGACGCGGCACGGCACCAAAACACCACAGCGCGGCACCGGAGCGGGGGGGCGGCGGCAGCGCGGAGCGAAGGGAATACGAGTGAGGACCACAGCGTGGCAAGCAACATCGAACACACAACGAGCGCTTGCGCAATGACGGAGGACAAGCAACGAGGATGGCCAGATACCCCGGCAAAGAAATGTGGGCTCAACGCACAGGAGAATCAAAACGCACAGCGCAATTAGCAAGGCGGCGTGCGGACTGGAAACAAGACAGCACACGGGCTGAGAACAAGATTGTCGTGCGGACTGAACAGAGATGGATGTGACGACGACGACGACGACGACGACGACGACGACGACGACGACGACGACGACGACGACGACGACGACGACGACGACGACGACGACGACGACGACGACGACGACGACGACGACGACGACGACGACGACGCCCACACCGCCAGTCCAGGGAAGGGGCCCGGGGGAGCCCGAAGAAAAAGCGGACCAGCAACGGCCAGACCCAGGACCGGGGACCCAGAGCACCAGGGGACCACGGACACGCGGCCCCAGGACGACAGCCCCCGAGGGGCCGGAAGGGGGGGGAAGAAGCAAGAAAAACCGGCCCCGGTTTCCACCCCCTAAGGACATGGGAACCAAAAACCGGGGCCGGTTTTTGGGGCCCAGGACGGTGCCCGCCGACGCAGGGCGCGGGACGTCCAGAGGGCTGGCAGCGGGAGCTTTTCTGCGCCCGCTCGAGCCCGCTTGACCAGCGGGAGGTCGTCCTCATCCACTGGCGCGGCGACGGCGGCAGCGGGGTGCCGCTTTCTGCCGCCCCCTCCGTGGCACTCCGCAGCTACCTTGTCGTAAATACACAGTGCGCTTTCAGCCATAATGGCCTGCCTCAACGGATCAGTAAGGGATTCCTCCAAGCCCACGACGGCAGACGGCACCACGAACCCGTTACCCCGGAGCCCCTTCCGCATGGCATCCGCGCCATGGTAAACAAACTCTGCCAGG
>CAUYUJ010000131.1:37500-72500 GCA_963575745.1 Prorocentrum cordatum | reverse complement strand
TGGGCTGGCGCCGTCGCCTAGCGGCGCGCGATGGTGGGTGGGTCGGCGGGGGCTGCAAGCTTGCTTTATTCTCAGTGGGGGCCCCACGAAGGGTGGTGAAAGACCATCCTGCGCCCTGCCTCGCCCGCATCCTCCCAGGGGCGCACCGGGGCGCTGGGCCAGCGGCGCAGGCGCGCGGCGCGTGGCGCGTCGTCGGAATTGTGGCCGCCGCTGCGGAGGCCCAAGAAAAAGACAGGTCGTGTCCCACTCGAGCCCTTAATGCTGACAAAGTGGGTCCTTGACGACCTTCTCGGCCAACTTGCCGCTGATTCCCTCACCAGCAGGGGGGCACGGAAGTGGATCGGTGAAGCATGTTGCCTGGGAGAGGGCAGCCCAAGACTTGCCCGTGCCAGGGGTCCTGCACGCAGACAGGCGAGAGAGGGAGGCCGAAGCAGGGGCGGGAGCCAGGTGCGTGATGAGGCGGTCTGCGTCGGTGCGGGGGGCGCCGGGGTGAATGGGGGTTGCGAGGCCAGTGGCGGTGGAAGGATGGTCAGTGCCAGGGGGCCCAGAAAAAGGGGCCGCATGTCTGGGCGCGCGCCCAGAGAGGGGGCCCCACAGTCATTGGCAGAGTTGCGTCCGGGGGGGCGGGGGAACTGGTGGTGGGGAATCGAGAGAGGATCGCCGTGTTGGCTTTGCGCAGAGGCCGAGGTGCTTCGTCCACCTGGCCGAGGGGGGGGGCACTTCCAAGGCCAGCCGGGCCAGCTCGGTGCACTCATTGGCGTGCGACACTTGGGCGAGCAGCGGCCAGGATGTCGCAGGCGATTGCGAGGGCCTCAGCCGCGACCGCGGATCCCCACCTCCCGTCGGGCGCGTCGTCAGAGCCGCAGAAGAGCTGAGTCCTCCCATGGGCGCGAGTCCACTGCGTTGCTTCATGGGTTATCTTGTGCAACAGTATGTCGGAGGGGCGGCTCGCGGGACTGGCTGTCAAGGCGTGCTCTCTCTTTCAGCTGGGGGTGGTGAGGAGGGGCAGAGGCAGGGTGGTGGGTTGGGCGGGGGGGAAGGGGGGCGGCAGGAGGGGAAGGGAGGCCAGAATGTTCGAAGATGGCGAGGGGATCGGGGAGAGAAAGATTCAACGAGGCAGGGGAGGGGTCAACAAGGGGAAGCGTTGGGATGTATGTTGGGAGCCACCAGGCGCTTGGAAATTAGCTGGGGGACGTCCGCTCCTTAGCGGGAGGGGAGCAAGCTAAGTGCACGAATAGTGGAGGAGGCCCGGGTCGGCGAGGATACCATACAAAACCGAGCACGCTTGTATCGTGCAAACGCTCCGACCAGGCCACCGAAGTGCTTGAGGAAAGATTCGTTGCTGCAGGCACGTCTTCACGCCAGTGCCCTGCAACATTGTGTCCAACGTGCGCCTTGTCGAGGAGCCCGATCATAGAAACGAAACTTGTGAGGGTGTCTTCGGCGAATCGGTCCGGAGCGCTAGTTTTCGTGAGGAGGGGGGGAGGACGAGGCAGTACAATGCGATAGAGGCGCGAGAGAAAAACATATTTTTTGGTCGTGGGTGATTGTGGCTCTGAGTGTCGCGCGCGGATTTTGGCGGAAGGCCTCCCCGAAAAACCAACAGTGAAAACGCAATCCGACATGTGTGTCTTTCCTAGATGTTTCGAAAGCAAGTCCCCTCTGTTACACGATGCTCAAACTTTGTCTTCGTATGTGGGACCAAGGGCGCCCGCTTGCGTGGACTGAGAACTTTTTATGTTTTTCTGACCTTCGTACGCCGTGCACGCAGTCAACAGTGCACGCGAGAGAACGGAAACGAATTATCCAACTAGTCAGGGGGCACCGCCACTTCGCAAAAATGCGCCACCTGACGTAGCGGGAAGTGGCCATCTCGATGGACACGCTGCAGTGCCCCGTGTCACTGAGGGGGGCTCGGAGTGAAGACCTGCGGGGGCGGTAGGCACCAATTTTCCAGCGACTCGTGTGGCAAACTGCCTGGGCGAGTTCCGCCCGCGATTCTGCAGTATGGCGCCAGCTTGATTCCTCTTCCCTTGGGCACCAGTGTGTCTTGTCTCGGTTCCAGAACGCGTTCCAGAACGCGACTACTTCCCATCCTCACTGAGCTGGACAGCGTAAAGTCGTGCCCAGGGGAGTGCATTTGGACCCCTTAGTGAAAGTCTCCGGACCAGTAGCGGGCCCTGGATGCCGAAATCCAAGAAGAACCGCCCGATGGACAAACATCATGCTCTCGGATCTCGGGAAAGTCCCAACAGCAGACCCCTGGGTGTCCAGTGTGCCAGGCGCAAGTGCGGCACATCGGTTGGCAGAGCTGCTTTGAGGTTCATGCGTTTGCTGCCTGCTTGAAAGCCTTTGTGCGCAGTGCCCGTAAGGGGGGCGAGGCAAGAAGGGGAAGATGGGGGGGGGCGCGATGGGCGAAAGGGGGAGACCAGAGCAACTTATCATTGAAGTCATAATGTGCACAGTCGGCGCGCGGCTGCCTAGGTTGCCCGCGTTGTTTGGTTGACGTCCCACCTGCGCGGCCCTGAAGATCTGGGGCCCCAGGTTGGCGTTTAGCGAGAGTAGTTCTCTGGAAGAGCCGCTTTCACATAGCTTCCTGTGTTGGCTGTGCAGGGTGTCGCGCAAAGAAAGCCGGCAAGCCAAATCCAGACGTCCCTGCGAGAAATCCCGTGAAATTGTTCAACAAGATCTGCCTAATATTCTTCGCCGGCGCAAGTCGCGGAAGCCGCCGAGCAGACGTTTGTCGGCTTGGAGCAGCCATGGGGAAAATATGTAGCACGTCCTCTTTGGTGTCATACTTGCATGATATAGGTGGTTTGTCTTGCTTTCCGATATAGTCGGGTGCGACCAACCTTTTAGAATGGCTTGGGATTTTTTTTTTGCCTCTCCCTGTTGGCGGGGCGGGTCAACCTGTGCCGAGACATTTACAATGGGAAGTCGACCCAGGGATTTTCTTTCGTCAACATTTTTTATTCGTTTCCCATGGGGACTTAAAACCTCCATTGTTATTGATTCGCCTAGCAGCTGTGGTATCCCAGCTGCGCTCCAGACCGTATTTTATCTTTTCTTTGCTAACAAAATTTGGCCAATTTTGTAGTTTGCCTGTATGGCTGCTGACCAACGTGGTGTCATCAGAGCAGGCTGGAACGGACAACACATGGTTGTTCTTGGGCGTCCCTGCTTACTTTTTCCATGGACATGCCAGCGTTGAAGAATATGACAGACTTCGCGATTATGAATAGAGCAGGGAGAGAGTGGGCGCCACTGGGCAAGGCCAGCATTTTTTGATAGTAGAATCACCATATATCCATGTCTAAGTACAGATATTTGTTAGCTGTGTATTTCGGCGATCAAATTAACCAGTCGTCCTGCATATTTCAAAACGGTGAAACGCCTCGAGAAGGACGAAATTTAACCGCTCGTCCTGCACGTCAAAACGGTACAGCGGCTCGAGAAGGACGTCGCGCTTGATTATGTCAAAACCCCGTGAACCATCCCACGAAAACAGCAGTGAGTCCACGTGTGGCATGCATCGATGCCGCATCAAGCATCCTGCGCACAATTCACACTTAAGTAGCTTGAGTGCTGCTCCGACTAGCGCGAAACCCGTACTGAGTATTCCGCCTCCTTTCTCCTGCACTTCCTTTGTGAAGTATTTTTTCAGCATCGATGCCATATTTTTCAAACGATCGTGAATCATATAATTGGCCTGTAATTTTCTAGGAGACTTGTGTCCAGCTTTTTGTACAGAAGCGTAACGCAGGTAATTTTCGAACCAGTGGGTTCACTGTTGCATTTACAGTATGTTGTGCATGACGGGAGTAGTTCGTCCAATGCGTCCCCATTGCGCAACAAGGGCTTCCACATCTTTGGCGGCTTTGCATTGGCTCCAGCTGCTCCCGCAAGGAACAGCTTCTTCATGGCCGCTGCGAGTTTTTCCACATGAAAGCGTGCGTCGCCACCGGCAGCGTGCGTCCCATTGCCGAATTTGAGGTCGGTTTTTCGCCAGGGTTGGTAATTGGTCAATGGTTATGTTCCAAATATTTCGCTGGTGTTTCAGCGTGTCGACTTCTACCGGCAAGAATGCCGTCTGGATTTTTGGCTTGGGCCGGCTTTTTTGCGGTGCCTTTGCCAGAGTTGTCGTGCAGCTTGCAAGTTTTTTTCTTTTTTCTCCTCATCTCTGTGCCGACGATCGGTATCCTTAGATGGTAAGAAGTCCAATACTTCCTGCGATATCTGGGGCCTGTGTGCTTACCTCGAGAGCTCGTGTGTGACCTTGGACGCGTTGTGCATGACTTGACTGATGTGCTCGGCATGCGCATCCAAAGCAGCAGGGGTGATGTTTCCACGCGCTTCGCCACAGAAAACATCGCAATCGTGTTCTGCCAGGACAGCCTTGCCCCGTATAGTTTGCGCTTCGTGTCCATCTTGTTTGTTGTAGGGCTGGTCTGTGGCCGAAGTGATGTCAGACAATATCTGCAGTATGAAGTGCCTGGATGCTAACGGCGCGTCGCGCTTTGACGATTATATATATATATATATATGATGTTTTCCAAACTTGCAGCGCCCACCAAACAGTGGTCCATCTCCTTCTTCGTGGGTGTCTTCAGCTGCGTTTCCGTCGGGAGAATTTTATGTCGCTAGAATTTTCGCCCCATGTTGAAAATTGCGTTCGCAATGATGGAGGTCGTGGCGCGGCGTGCGTCTACCAATAAGTTGCTGTTCAGGTCTTTACTCGTTGTGGCCACTTGCTACGCATACGCAATTTTTTACAATTTCGCCTGTCTCCCGCTGCTGTTCGAAGATCTTCGCGTTGAAGTTGCCAGGCGCCATGGCGCAGGCAGGATTGCCTCGCTTAGGCCATATGGTTACGAGCTCGTCGAAGATAGCGCACCAGTCGTCGGCCCCGTGCCGGTAGTGCAGCACGTGCGCTGTAAGGAGATTCAGGGGTCCTCTTGGCACGCGCAGTCGCCATTCAACCAACCTTTCGGACATTGGCCGCCAGGGGCTGTGCTGTGTCTTGCAAGCGGGGCAATGACAAACCTCGCCCCCGAATCCAATCGCCGAGGTATGCTTCTGTTGGTTCCTGATAGTAGGATGAGGTGCCCGCGGGGGGGGGGGGGGGGGCAAGACGGGCGGTTGGAAAGCAGGGGGCGTGCCCAGTTCCGGGCCCGGCACCGTGGTGGGGAGCGCCGCGGGGCAAGGCCGAGGGTGGCGCTCGGAGACCTGCGCGCGGCGAGGGTCGCGGGGAAGGAGGCGCTCGGTGAAGTCGACGGCGGAACTTGGGGGAGGTTGCCAATTCGGACCTGACTCTTGCGGCGGGTAGCCAAGGGGAGCATTCGGCAGCGAGCCAGGGGGGAAGTGAGAAGGTGAAGGCGACGGGACTTCTCAGAAGCACCGCGCCTTCTAGGAGGTTTCCAGTGTCTTCGGGGAAGGCTGCGAGTCCCTCTCAGAAGGCTGCCGGGCTTCCGAGCCTCCTGAGAAGGCCCGCCCAGTCGCGCTCCCCCCCTGGGCGCGCCGCTTCAACGCCGGGCGAGGCGGGCAGGGGCGTGGGCCTGGTCGCGAGAGAGCTGCGCTTCGGGGGCGTCCAAAACAGGGGTGGCCTCGCTCTGGCCCGCGCCTAGGTGCTTGTCATTTATGAGACGCAGCGAAGAAGTCAATTTCTTTCGGAGGTGGACCTTCTTCCTACATGCCCCCAGCTCCGTTGTCTTCCGCGGCGTTTGCAGAAGCAGGGCCAGTAGTGGCGCGTCTGCGGGGGCCTATAGACCACGCGGCCCCGGCGAAGCGGGAGGCGCCGCAGCCGGAACGGCTAGGGTGCGCTCGCACGCCGATGACCGCCTTCACGCGCCGCGGGTCTGCCCTTCTTCCATGACTGAGGCTTGCTATCTCGGCCGGTCGTTTGCCGCCATCCTCGGCGAGCCACTCTACCGGCCCCCCTTCCCAGACATGACCCCCCGAGCGGTTGCTCTGGACTCGCTGCGAGGCTAGCGCTGTGTGGGGGGGGGGGGGGGGGCGGGCCAAGGGGGGGGGGGCGGTTTATCTCGTGCAGATGCCGAGATTCGGCGAGTTCGCCTGCGAAGCGTCGGGCCGTAGCCCAGAGTGCCGAGGGTAGCAAGGTGGTCGCTGCCCCTGTTGAGCCTGCTTCGGACGGCGAGCCATTGAAGGGCCCGGCCGGCATGCGCGACCGCATTCAATTTCTTTTTTATTTGAGCCTGGAGGGCAACGCGTGGGAACCTTCCGGTGCCTGCGCCATTGCGGAGGATGGGGAAATTGCCCCCGACGAGGCGGGCGCGGCGATGGGGGTGCACAGAGTGAGCAGGACCTCGAGCCCCCAGCAGCCCAGGACTTATTGCATGTGGGGGGTGCCATGGTCCTGGCGACGAGCGGCGCGGGGAGGAGGGGCCAGCGGGGCCAGCGTGATGCCAGATTATGGAACTAGCGCCCCCAGCCACGGGGAGGTGGAACAACTTCTTGGCCCCCCCGTCAGAGGCGAGCTCGCTGGGCAACAGACCAGCGCGAGGGTCGAGCGTGAGGCTTCGTGGCACAAGACTTCAGCGTCGAGGGGCAGCGCCTTTCTTGCCGCGAGGAGCGGAGTATGCGTGCAGCTCGGTGTGCAGCGAGGGGCGCGCCACTTGGCGGAGGCCTCATCATTGCAGGTGTGGCGAGGGGGTGGGGCCCACCTGGGCCCGGGGTTAAGCCAGCTCGTGGCGGGCGAGTCCGACCGCAGAACCAGCAGAGGGCCAGGTCCGTGGCAGCCATGGGGCGAGACATGGGCCCTGCAAGGTTGATCGCCGCCGCGCGCCGCATCGCGGTCGCGCCCGGCATGGGCGGGGCTGCCCGGAGGGGGGGCGGAACGGGGTTTCACCTGGTGCAGAGGGCGGTGGCGAGCTCCGGCGTCGTCAGCGCGATGGGCGGAAGGGGGGGCCTCCCAGTCGGCGCCCCCGCCGTCGTTGCCAGCCGAGCAGTCGGGGTCGAGACAGGCATGGGCCGCAGCGCAGATGAGAGCGGCCGGGCGGGGGGCGCGGAGAGACGGATGAGCCAGAGTCATCGAGCAAAGGTGCGCTCTTTGGTACACGATCGTGGCGATGAGGCCTCCATGGGGCCCAGGTTGGCAGATGGCGTCAGCGAAATTGGCAGGTGCGTCGTTAGTCGTTCGGGCGCTGGGCCGACTTAGCGAGGGCGCCAGCCGTGCGCCGCGACCGTGAGTGCGTCGCCCCAGCCCCCCTCAGTCCGCAGAGCAGGCAGACGGTGAAGCCACCCAGGGGCTGAGGGGAAGGGTGGCAGGGATGGGGGCGCATAGGGTCCTGACCTCCTGGGCGGTGGCGTGCAGCTGGGATGGCAGGAGGTGGTCGGGCAGCTCTGCCCATTTGGTTGGCGAGGGCGCCCGCGCGTCGAGGCAGGCGGACTGCCGCTCGGCGCGGCGCCGAGCCTGCGTGGGCGTGTGCCAGCTGAGGACAGCGGGCTGCCCGCGCGCGCTGCGCCCGTGGTCGAGGCGGTCCGCGTCGCCGCGCCACCTGGTCGGCCCAGGAAGCCTGCAGCAACGTAACAGTCGCGACCGGGCCCAGGGCCCCGGTTCGCGTGGAGACCAAGTCCTTGGAGGGGGGCGCGTTTCCTCAGGAAAGCAGCTTGAGCCCTGGACAGTGGCGGGCGTGGGCCGTCGACGGGGGCCGTGTGGCTGCTCGGGGAAGCTCCGCGCCCGCTGAGCGTGGGCGGCCCAGGTCGTGGCCGCCCAGTGGGAGGCACGTGGGGGGCCCAGGAGTCAGGGCGGCCGTAGGCGAGGGCAGGTGTTGCGCAGGAGGCAGCGACGCTGCTGGGGCCAGCGCGGTTGTCAAAGACGGGCACGAGGTCTGTCAGAAGTGCCCGGGGGCATAGCGAGTGACGGCCACGCCTATAACGCCACCTTAAATGCGCGCGCGCATGGCCCTCGATGGGGAGAGCTCAGCGTGACGAAGTGGGCATGGTATGGGGCGAGAGAGGCCACGTGGCAGTTCCAGAGCTTGGCGCGCCTGCCAGCGGACAACCGGGCGTAGTCTGTGCTCTGCACGCGTGAGGCAGCCTGTCCCATGGCCCTGGCCCATGTGGCATCCCTCACAGCTTTCGTCTGCTCATCCTTGTGCCAGGCGTCGTAGGAGGCCAGCCCGGGGGGGGCGCAGCTGCCAAGAGTAGCCCCGAGATGGCCAGATGTGGTGCGCGGCGGAGCTGTCAAAAGAGGAGGGGTCCAAGATTCCTTTCCGCCCAGTCACTGGCGCCAGCGGGAACCAGTGCCGTTTTGAGGGAGCATTGTCATTGGTGGGCGAATGGGATGACGTCGTGTGCCGCCGCATGACCGATCCTGCTGGCAAGGAGATCCCGGGGCCAGGTCGTGGTGAGCCCAGTGACGAGCACGCACCCATCATTATCAGGGCTATTGTTAGTGTGGGGGGGAAGCTGACCCAATGCCCGATGCAAGGCAGGAGCGTGGCGGGGAAAGGAGAGGCCACGGCAGGTGTGGGTGGCAATATCGAGGCCATCAGCTCCTGAGGTTCACAGAAGGACGCACTTGTATGTTTGCATGTATGCATGTATGTGTGTATATGTATGTATGCATGCATGCATGCTTGCATGCATGCATGTACGTACATACTTACATTTCTCTGCCTTTCTGTCGGTCTGTCTGTATGTCAGTCTGTCTGTCTATATACACATGTATGTATATGTGTATATATATACAGATGTATGTACATGTATATTCATGTACTCATCAAGGTTGATGTCCGGATGCGTTTCCTCTCGTGGATGTTTTGGTCGTCCAGTGCTAACCGCGCAGGATGACCCCCCCCGAAGTCTTCGTCACCCACAAAACGATGTTAAAAAGGTGCATGTGTGTACACATAAGGTATTCGTGTAACGATTGTCTCAGGCGTCAGATTTGGTGAGTGCGGGTCAGATTTTTGCACTTGGAAGCCAGCACGCTATATATATATATATATATATATATATATATATATATATATCAAGTCTGATGCGTCCTCCCCCAATCCTTTCTCCTCGGACCCTCCCTCCTCGTTCCTACCCCCTCCCTCATTCATTCACCTTGCTCCATCGTGGTCAGCCCCCCGGTCAGCAGAATATGGTATTCCGCAGATGGGCGGGGCGCCAGGATAAGGGAGCGAGTATAGACGGTGCCAGGATGGCGGAGTTTAGGGTGGTGGCGTTCGTGAAAGCATGTGCAATCTGGCTGCGGCGATATCCATGGCCGCTCCACGATTGGAGTTCCAATGGCTTCAATGCCCTGGATGAGTTGTCCAATGTTTCCTCGTCCAGTGCCCTCACCGTGAATTCAGATAGTGGCGTGAGGGCCGTCGACAAAGACCATGCTGTTTCACAAGATGACCACCGTCATTGTCGTCTGCGTCGCCGCCGCTGCCATCGCACCTACGGCGCCGAGAGTGACGCGCGCGACTGCTTGGTGCCTGCTACTGTCGCCGTCGCCGCCGCCGCTGCCACTGCCGCCGCCGTCGTCGTCGTCGCCGCCGTCGTCGTCGTCGCCGTCGTCGTCGTCGTCGTCGTTGTCGTCGTCGTCGTCGTCATCGTCGTCGTCGTCGTTGTCGTCGCCGTCCCTCCTGCGGCGCCCCTGCCGCGCACGAGGGCCGCAGCAGATCGCCGCGCACCCGCCGACCACGGCGTGGCCAGAGCAGGCGAGCCCTCTCCCTCTCCCCTCTCTCGCAGGGCCCCTGGCCGCGGACGAACGGGCCCCCGAGGGGCACCTCCTTCTTGACGCCCGCGTGGCCTGCTCTGGCCGGCGCCGGCGCTCCCCCTCTCCCGCCGGCTCGCCAATCTCGACAGTTCGGGGGAGAGGTGTCGCGGGACTCCGTCGACGTCGATCTCGGTCATGCTCCACGTCGGCCGTCGCCCGTTCTGGAGGACTGTCCGCGAATGGACGCCGACCAGGATCGACGGGGACCCAGATGGACGCGACGTTTCCGCGTTCAGTCTTGGTCGTGGTCCCCGTTGTCCTCCCCTCGGACGGCGGCAGAGGGCAGATCCGCTCGCTCGACAAGCGTTGCCGTGCCGCCTCGAGGACGAAGCAGCCCGCCACGAAGGAAATGGGCCTCGAGGCTGTCTGCAGCGCTCTGCCTCCTTGTACCCTCCCTGGGCCCAGGTGGCGGTCAGACGTGCCCCATCGGATGACAACGGAAGGCGTAAGCATGGACTTTCGGACGTCCGTACGGGTTTTGGTCGAGCGCCGACCGAAGAAATCCGTCGGGCCTCTGAACGCTGATGCTGGTGCAGTTTTTGCCCGTATTTTGCCTCAAGGGTCCTGAGGATTTTCGGCCCCCAGGTTCCTCGTTCTTTGGCCTTCCAGGGGTGGCAACTACATCACTGTTACGAAAGTTTCTTCAATCAGCCTTCGCCAATAGAGCAGCAATGTGGAGTAGTTCGGAGTAAAACTACTCCAACTACTCCGCTCGCGGGCGCATCCCATCTAAATCTATTATAGGGCGTGGCGCGGAGTAGTTTCCGATTCGGTTTTGGGGTCACCGAGTTATAGCATCAGGCGGATCGGAAACTACTCCGTCGAATGACACAAGCATCGTGCCATGGTAGCAACCTTCAGAGGGATGGAGGAGGACGTCACCATAGCAAATCGACGGAGCTTTTGCCGCGGCTGTGTAGAGGCCCCCGCGAGTTCCGCGGAGGCTGCCAGAGAGGTCCTTCTTCTCCTCCTCCTCCTTCTCCTTGTCTTTCTCCTTCTCCCCGTCCTTCTCCTCCTCCTCCTCCTCCTCCTTCTCCTTGTTCCCTTCTCCTTGTCCTCCTACGTCTCCCTGTCCTCCTCCTCCTTCTCCTCCTCCTCCTGCTCCTTGTCCTCCTCCGTCTCCCTGTCCTCCTCCTCCTCCTCCTCCTCCTCCTCCTCCTCCTCGTGGTCCTCCTTGTCCTCCTCCTCCCAGAGAGCCTGCCCAACAATTATCCTGGTGAAGGACCCAACCATACGCAAGTGTGAGAACCGCATGGCAGGTGGGACGAAGCAAGGGGAATTCCCAATGGGCCACGAACCGTGTGAGAGGTGCGCCAAAATGGGGCGGGGCCGCATGCGAACCCTGCCACTAGGGCCTTGGGTGGAGCCCCCTTATGGGGCCACGAAGCGTGTGAAGGATGCGCCAAACTGGGGCGGGGCCGCCATGCGAACCCTGCCACCGGGGCCTCGGTGGAGCTCCCTATGGGGCCGCGAACCGTGTGAGAGGTGCGCCCAAATGGGGCTGGGCCGCCATGGGAATTCTACCACTGGGGCCTTCA
Source organism: Prorocentrum cordatum (assembly GCA_963575745.1). Lineage (NCBI taxonomy): Eukaryota > Dinophyceae > Prorocentrales > Prorocentraceae > Prorocentrum > Prorocentrum cordatum. The sequence continues at coordinate 61,226 of CAUYUJ010000131.1, read as the reverse complement.
GTGGAGCTCCCTATGGGGCCGTGAACCGTGTGAGGGGTGCGCCAAATTTGGGCGGGACCGCCATGCGAACCCTGCCACTGGGGCTTTCGGTGGAGCTCCCTGGTCCACTATGGGGCCACGAACCGTGTGAGTGGTGCGCCAAAATGGGGCAGGGCCGCCATGCGAACCCTGCCACTGGGGCCTTCGGTGGAGCTCCCTTTGGGGCCACGAACCGTGTGAGGGGTGCGCCAAAATGGGGCGGGGCCGCCATGCGAACCCTGCCACCGGGGCCTTCGGTGGAGCTCCCTATGGGGCCACGAAGCGTGTGAAGGATGCGCCAAACTGGGGCGGGGCCGCCATGCGAACCCTGCCACTGGGGCCTTCGGTGGAGCTCCCTACGGGATCACGAAACGCTGTACGGGGTGGGTGAAACGCAGGGAGGAGGGAGGAGGGGGAGAATGGGGGAGGGGGGAGTAGAGGAGAGGAGCGCTTGGCACCGTGTCTTCAAAGCGAGGGCCCAGCGCCACAGGATGGTGGGGAAAAACAGACTTGTGCCGGAGCGCGAGCAGCTCGCACGATTTTTTTTTTTTTTTTTTTTTTCTTTTCGGGGGGGCGCCCGCGCCCGTGCCCGGGGACGCTCTCCGTGCAGTGTTTCGCGGCCGCCGAGGCCCCGGAGCGTCGGGATCCGCGGCCGCCGCTTCTGGGCGCTCGGCCAGTCGGGCGGTGGCATCTGGAGGCAGAGATCGTAGGCTCGGCACGAACGAAGTGGGTACGGAAAGAATGGGGCTCCCTCCTCCTCCTCCTCCTCCTCCTCCTCCTCCTCCTCCTCCTCCTCCTCCTCCTCCTCCTCCTCCCTCTCCTCCTGAATGGGACTCCCTCCTCCTCCTCCTCCTCCTCCTCCTCCTCCTCCTCCTCCTGCTCCTCCTCCTCCTCCTCCTCCTCCTCCTCCTCCTCCTCCTCCTCCTCCCTCTCCTCCTTTTCCTCCTCCTCCTCCTGCTCCTCCTCCTCCTCCTCCTCCTCCTTCTACTGCTCATCCCCCCTTCCCCTCTCCCCTCCCTCCACCCCTGCCTCGTGCCCACCTCCCCAGGAGGGGGGGTACAATGCCCAACAGCAGTTCCTGTTCATTTTGAGCAAGGGTCGCTGTCGGTGTCGCCGCGGCCGCTAGAGGTCGAACATCGAGAAAAACCTCCGTCTTGATTTTTTCAATGCGTTGGAGGTCTGGGAAGAGACGACAGCATTATTTGGGTTTTCAAGGTTTCTGGCATCCGCCATCCGAGCGTTGGGGCCAGCCTCCTCCTCCTGCTCGTCCTCCTCCTCCTCCTGCTGCTCCTCCTCCCTGTCCTCCTCCTCCTCCTCCTCCTCCTCCTCCTCCTCCTCGCTGGAGCAGAAGCTCGCCTCGGTCGTTGGCCTGCTCGGCGTCCGGGGGGCCGCCTCCAGGCCCGAGGGAAGGCCGTCGGGGCCCGGCTCTCGGCCGGGAGCAACAAATGGGGGGTCGGGGCGTCAGGGGGGCTGGTGAAGCGAGCAGATCAGCAGGGGAAAAAACACACACAGACACAATTCATCGCCGACTCCCAGGAAGGTATGGGAAAATATGGGAACTGGGGGGGGGGGGAAGAGAAAGACCCAGAACACAGCAGAAGACATGGAGAATCCTGTGATTTGTGTCCATGTGTTTGTGTGTCCCAGGGCCCCTTCAACAGAACGAGTCGTCGGAGATCCGAGTCTCTCTCTCTCTCTCTTTCGTGCCTCGTGTCCCCGTCGCCACACGCCATCCGCCCAGGTCTTGCGAAGTCAGGTGCGCAGGTGCCGTTCCCAGCGGCTGCTGCGTCTGCGGGCTCGGGCGGCGGAGAGAAGCCGAAGAGGGGGCAGGGATGCCTCCTCGATCAGAGGCAGTCGAGCCAGCCGACGAGCACGGCGGTCCAGCTTCGCAGTGCCAGGCCAGCGCCTCGTCCTTCGCGGGGGCTCTGCGGAGTCACGCTGCTCGCTGAGGTGTGTGTGTGTGTGTGTATGGAGTTTCCCTGCCCCTCTCCCTCCCGTCCTGGGCCCGCTCTCGTCAGACGCCCTGCTGATGCTCCGCTTCCTCCCTCCCTCCCTCCCTCCTCGCCTGGCCGAGGGGCGGGCGGGCCGTGGGCCTGTGCTGTTTCTGTTTCTCTCCTGTTCTTCTGTCCTCATTCCCCCCCCGCCGCTTGCCCTTCGCTCCTGCCTCCCTCCTTTCCTCGTGCAGTGGGAACCCATGCCAGGAGACACCCTGCTTGCCTCCAGGGTGCCCTGGGGTTCTGGGGTTTCGATGCCTTCGCCATGGAAAGCGTGACGCTCCCACACCAAAAGTCAAGGGACGTCCTGGGGTCTCAGGGTTGGGCTTCTTGTGGAGGGTTTCTCGTGGTCGAGCTCCGACTGCAGCTTCATGCTGGCGTCCAGGCCCGTGCTCGGCGACCGGCGCCGGGGAGCTTCATGACAGGGCGGGGGTCGCCCAGGCAGGCACCCGGCCGCGCCGGTCCGTCGCGCTGTTTGGCCTCGCTCGTCGCCCTGCCTCTGCAGGGCGACCGGGGCCGATGCACTCGCAGGGCTTCCGGGGGGCCGTGCGGCCGTTGTCTCCGCGCCGTCCTGCCGCCGGCCTGGCCCGCCAGTGGAGCCTCGCGCTTCGGTCCGACGACGGGCGTTGGTCCCTTCCGCACGCCTCCTCTGCCCTTTCCTCGCGTCTCCTCGTCTGCCGCGGGGCTGCTCGAGATTCTGATGCTGCTCTCACCGGGCGCCCCTGTCCGATGCGTCTCGTCGTCCTCGCTCCTTCGCTCGTCTCTCTCTCTCTCTCTTTCTCCTTCTCTCTCGCTCTCTCTCTTTCCCTCTCTCTCTCTCGTTCTGGGCTGTTTTGTCACGGCTTAACTTGTCATTCTATGAACGGCCGATTGGGCCATGTGTCGTCGCACTGTACCCTTGACTTTTGTTTTCAACGGCGCCTCCGAGGGGGCTGCTTGCGATCACGGCGCGGTGGCTGTTGTATGTCAGGTGCTGTGAAAGTGGTGCGCGACACAACAGAAATCCTTCACATCTTTACATTCTCACAGGTGGAGCGGAAGAGGGGAGGAGGAGGAGGAGGAGGAGGGGGAATGACAACGACGATGACGACGACGATGCTGATGATGATGATGATGATGATGGTGGTGGTGGTGGTGGTGATGATGATGCTGGCTGCTGCTGCAGATGCTGCAGATGATGATGCTGATGATGATGATGCTGCTAATAATAATGATGATGGTGATGGTGTGATGGTGATGATGGCGATTGTGATGATGATGATGATGATGATGATGATGATGGTGGTGGTGGTGGTGGTGGTGGTGATGATGATGATGATGATGGTGGTGATGATGATGATGATGATGTTGAGGTTGTGGTTGCTGTTGTTCTCTTTGCTGGTATGATGGTGGTGATGGTGATGGTGGTGGTGATGGTGATGATGTGATGATGGTGATGGGGGTGGTGATGATCATGGTGATGATGCTGCTGCTGCTGCTGCTGCTGATGATGATGATGATGATGATGATGATGATGATGATGATGATGATGATGGCGATGATTATGCTGGGGGGGGTGATGGTGGTAATGATGACGATGAGGAGGAGCAGGAGGAGGAACATGAGGAGGAGAAGGAGGAAGGAGGAGGAAGAGGAGGAAGAAGAGGAGGAGAAGGAAACGAAGGAGAAGGAGAAGAAGGAAAAGGACCGGCTGGCGACGGTCCCCTGTCGGTGATTGGGGGCCGTCCTGTCGGGATGTCCTACGGCTACGGGAAGAGGCCCTTGCGACTTCCTATCCTGGCGAGTGTGGCCCTGGCCACACCCGCTGCACCAGGCCTCACATCAGCCGCTACTTTTTTCACCGCACGAACGGTTCAACAGGCCTGGCAGCCAGTGTCAGGGACTGCAGTGACCGTTCAGCAGCTCACAGCGCTCTGAGCAATCTGCAGCGCAGCAGTTAGTACAGTCCCGCGCTCTCCAACATTCTATTCCGTCTTCCCCACTTTGAACAGCAACAGCCGCCTCTGTGCAGCCACGTGCCCGCATACCTCCGTTATTCCCCCTCCGAGGTCCTGATGAGCTCTCCTTCTCCCTCCCCTTCTTTTCCTTCACGTCCGTCACGTTTTTTTTTTTTTTTTTTTTTGTTTTTTGTCTTTTTCCCTTTAACGTTCCGAGGGACACCGGTTTGAGCACCACCCCCAGGGCCGACCCCGCTCTGCGGGATGGTGGGATGGCGGCGTTCGACGAAGCCACAGGCCGAGAAAGAGAGAGAGGAGGAGGAAGACCAGTGTAAACCCAAGGTGCAGCAACGGTTCTGCAACAAACCCACCCTCCAAGTTCCCGTCTTCTAGGTCCCTATAAGGATGTATTTTCAGTGCGGGAGGTGCCCCATTGGAAGGAGTCGGAGAATCCTCAATCTTGCCCAAGCAAAATTCCTTGGTCTTGAAACTCCTTGCACTCCGGCTCCGCGAGTCAACGTGACTGTTGCGTCCGGACACTCCTAAATCGTACCGTAATTCCATTCCTGGTAGTTCAACAATACGAGTCTTCCACAGAGTCGCAAACATCTGACAGGAACGTGCGCGGCGTTCAGACGAGAGCCACACTTCGAAAACGAACCGCCTTTGATCCTCGGGACTTTTGTACATTTTTAAGACAAACGTGCGCGGCGCTAAGGCGAGGGCCACATCTTGAAAAGGACCCGCCCTCCATCCTTGCAGTGTTTGTAAACTTTTGAGTCGAATGTGCGCGGCTCTAATGGCGAAAGCCACATTTGAAAAAGGAAATGTCCTCCATCCGTGAAGCGGTTGCAGATGGCGTGGCGCTAAGTTGGGAATCGCATTTTGAAATGGAACCGCCCTCCATCTTTTCAAGCTGTTGCAAATGTGAAGCTTCAGGATCATAAGTAGTGAGGAAGTCTCACACGAAACGCCTGGCCCGCCCTACCGACACGTCCGGGTGTGCGACTGGAAGGAGTTACTTAGAAGGACGGGATGGGACAGGAGGGGGAGGAGGACGAGGGCGAGAAGGAGGAGGAGGAGGAGGAGGAGGAGGTTGGAGGAGGTTGGAGGAGGAGGAGGAGGAGGAGGAGGAGGAGGAGGAGGTTGGAGGAGGACTTCTGAGTGGACCAGGACTTCGGGGCGAATCGCACTTCGTGCAACTGCGGAGGACACGAGAGAGAGAGGGGGCGGCGGGGTTGGACGCAGACGGGAGGCGGAGGGGAGGGAGAGGAGAAAGGGAGGGTACGGGAGGGGCGGCAGGGAGGAGTTGGCAGGGTAGGGGAGGGAAGGCAAGGCGAGGGAGGGAGCGAGGCGAGGGAAGACGGGCACGGGGTGGCTGCAGCTGTGGAGGATGTGATGGGGGCGCGACCAGAGGGGGTCCGCGCAGAGGCAAGAACTCCGTGAGGGGCTTCGAAAGTTCATGTTGAGGACTTACTCCCCGTATCTCTGTTTTTAGGTTCTGGACACCACGCGCAGTCCTATTCCTTCCCGCTCATCATCATCATCAGCAGCATCGTCATCATCACCATGATCATCGCCATGATCATCATCCTCATAACAACCACCACCATCACCACCACCACAGTCATCATCATCAGCAGCACCATCATCATCATCATCATGATCATCATCATCATCATCATCATCATCCTCATCATCATCATCATCATCATCATCATCATCATCATCATCATCATCATCATCTTCATCATCATCATCATCATCATCGTCATCATCATCATCAGCAACATCATCGCCATCATCATCGTCATCATCATCATCATTGTCATAATCACAATCATCGTCATCATCATCGTCATCGTCATCATCATCATCATCATCATCATCATCATTATCATCATCAGCATCAGCATCAGCATCATCATCATCATCATCATCATCACCGTCTTCAACATCAGCATCAACATTATCATCATCACCATCATGCTCATCATCATGACCATCAACATCATCATCAGGAACATCATCACCATCTTTCTCATCACCATCAACATCATTGCGCATACACACACTCGCGCGGTCACACTGTCATAGCCAGGAGGTCTCGAGCGATAGCATCGCCTGTGAGCGATTTGCAAGGATGTCTCAGGCGGGAGCCCCCTCCCTATGGGGCCCCCCAGCTCATGTTTGTAATCCGAGGTGTCCATCGGCAAACCCTGTAAAACACAGGCTTGGTGCCACCTGGAAGCCTGAATCCAGAGGAAGTCTCGAGCGGAAGCCTAGTTTGTGAGTGAATTGCGAGGACGTCTCGAGCGGGAGCCCCCTCGCTATGGGGCCCGCAGATAATGTTGGTAACCGGAGGTGAACATCGGCAAGCACTGAATCTGACACAGGTTTGATGACACCTGGCAGCATGAGTCCAGAGGAAGTCTCGAGCGGAAGCTTCGTCTGTCAGTGAATTGCGAGGACGTCTCGAGAGGGAGCCCTTTCCCGATGTGGCCCGCAGCTCATGTTGGTATTCGGAGACGGCCATCTGGCAACCCCTGACAAACACAGGTTTGGAGACTCTCCTGGGAACCTCCTGCGGCATCAATCTGGAGGAAGTCTCGAGCAGGAGCTTCGCACCCAGCAGGAGCAGGACGAGGAGGCGGAGGAGGAGGATAAGGCAGGAGGAGGATGAGTCAAAGGAGGATTCCACCAGAGGCCCGAGAAGGCCCCCCCCGAATCCCCAGAAGACTTCAGGAGGAGGAGGCTCCAGGAGGCAACAGGAGGCCCCAGGATGCCCCATGAGAAGGCAGGAGGCCCTTGGAGAAGCCAGGAGGGGGAAGGACAAGGAGGAGGAGGAGGAGGAGGACGAGGACCAGTGTAAATCCAAGAGCCATCAACGATGTTGGAATTAACCCTCCGTCCAAGCTCCCTCTTCATAGGCCCCTACAACGGTTCATTTCCATTGAGGGAATTGCCTCGTTGGAAGACACAGGTTGAAAACCCTGAAGCATGCCCAAAACATTGTTCTCGGGATTTCAACGCCACGTATCAAACCCACTGCTGCGTCTTGACGATCCGGAATCGTGCCAGAGCGCCGTTTTCGGAACTTCAACACCGCGAATCAACATAAGTGTTGCACCCGCATGTTCCTGAATCTTTCCCACACACCATGTTTGGTACGTTGAGCATGGGAATCCGTGAAACTCTGGGAAATTTTCAAGACGAATGTGCGCGGCGCTAAGGCGAGAGCCACATTTTGAAAAGGAACCGCCCTCAATCCGTGAAGCTCTGGCAAATTCTTGAAATGAGTGTTCGCGGCGCTAAGGCGAGAGCCACATATTGAAAAGGAACCGCCCCGAGTCCGTGAAACTCTTGGAGATTTGGAAAACGAATGTGCGCGGCGCTAAGCTGAGAGCCACATTATGAAAATGAACCGCTTTCAATCCGTGAAACCCTTCAAATTTTGAAAACGAATGTGCGCGGCGCTAAGGCGAGAGCCACATTCTGAAAAAGGAACCTCCCTCAATCCGTGAAGCTCTGGCAAATTCTTAAAACGAATGTGCGCGGCGCTCAGGCGATAGCCACATAAAACGATCCGCCCTCAATCCGTTAAACTTTTGCAAATTTTGAAAACGAATGTGCGCGGCGCTCAGGCAAGAGCCACATGTTGAAAACGACCCGCCCTCCATTTGTGAAGCTGTGGTCACTATTTAAGCGTCAGGCTCATAATGTGTGAGGAAGTCTGAGGCGAAACTCCCGGCCCGCCCTCAAAACTGGCCTCGTGGCGCGACAGGGGGAAATTCTTTTTCAGGAGAAGGGATGGATGAGGAGGAGGACGAGGAGGAAGAGCAGCAGGAGGAGGAGGAGGAGGAAGAGGAGGAGGAGGAGAACGAGGAGGAGGAGGATAAGGAAGAGGAGAGGCGGCAGACCCGATAAAAGGCCTGGGCGGTGTCAGCGTTTTGAGCCCCTCAAGTCAAAAACGCTTGAGAAGCACAAGGCAAGATGAAACAATCAAACACCAAACCCCGACAACACTACCAAACCATCCAACCACAATACTTAGGGTGATCCAGGCCTGAAAAACCGAAGCTGTAGTCTTTTTTGGTGGGGCGGTGGGTGGAGGGGGGGAGGCGGTTGTGGAGGAGGAGGAGGGAGCGGAGGAGGATAATGAGGAGGAAGCGGAGGAATATAATGAGGAGGATGAGAAGGATGAGGAGGAGGATATCAAGGAATGGAAGAGGAGAGCTAGCGCAGAGGGTGCGCGCGAGCATGCACACAATCCGTCTACAGCTGGAGCAAGATCTTATACAGTACCATTACAGCCATATCAGACTCTATTAGATTCCCGTTGCAGCTGGTTCAGCTCTAATAAAACCTTTCGACAGCTGGGCCCAGTTTCATTCGGAACGTAACAATACTGGATCCACCTCTACAGGATGCAACCAGAGCTGGATGCAGGATTCCTTACTGGGAGATCCTGGTTCGTTAGTACGGAATCAGATTTCCCGAACCTTTACAGAGGATTCGTGTCTACGGATTCCGAACGGAAGGTTTCTCATGACAGTACCCCCTGACAGCCTCCTTACTACAGATGCCGTAGTCAAGGGTTCGGTCATGGGGGTTCTCAGAGAAGGACCACCGAACAAGGATGTCTTATTAAGGAACCCTTGATAAGGATTCCCGATTCAGGATTCTTTACGAAGGAGTTCCGAAGACGCACTCCTTACTGATGTCTACGACAAGGAACCCCGTACAAACAATCCTTTGCGCTGGATTCTCCAGTAAGTGATCAATACAGAGGGTTCCTTACAACCGATTCCCCATGCAGGATGTCCCAGTAAGGAGCCGTGACCGAGGATTTTCCTTGCAACAGGGATTCTACGGACTCCATTCCAAGAGTTTTTTTAATTAAGGGCTCCTTATGAATGGTTCCTCTTTGAGGGTTCCCAGCCAAGAACTCCCTGCGAAGGCTTTCCTGTGCAGGGTTCCCTGCGAAGGATCTCTTACGGAAGATCCCGGATCTAGTATCTGGACTAAGGGTTTATATTTATGAAATCAGTCTGTAGGATTTCGCGGAAAAGAATCTCTTCTACGGGTTCCCTATTCAGGATTTTTTTTACCCAGGGTTCCTTAGCCTGGCTTCCCTACTAAAACCCTTACTAGCAATTTATTACAGGGAATTCCTTACTATAGGGTCCGTCGCAAAACGTGCAGTCAGTTCAATACACAGAAGAATTTCTTTCTGACGAGCGGAGCTTTCTCCCAAGCGAGCTTGGGGCTGGCGCCACAGGGTTTTTTGATCTTTAAATATGCGTCGCCTCCAACGCAGTGGTGGTCACCAACCTTCGTATGCGAGAAGATTTGGGGCCAGTCGCAGTGGGTAGGAGCCTGGATGTGTCCAGGCGATATGGCCAGCAGGCGTGAGTATACTGGCGCAGAGCTCCTCGCAAGCGCAGCCGCGGATGTTCGCGCGGATCTCTACGACTGGACCCGCGCGCTGGATGGAAATATTCGGAGGGATGTGATGTCGAGCTTGTTTGAGGGAGCTGCTTCGAATCACGGTGAGTCTGTTCACCTGCAACTCACGCCCACTAGGGTCAATTGGGACGTTCAAGATTTGGAGGGCCAGCAGCGCATCGCAGACTCCTGTCCGAATGAAGCATGCCGAGGCATGGATCTGCTCGGTGCCGCGTCACTGGGACCATACTCTACTGAGCTGTTCGCTGCGCCATCTCAGAAGTGGAGTGCTCTCGGCAGCATGGTTGGCATGCAGTTGTGGACAGGACTCGCGGATTCGATTCAAAAGGTGATTGGGTTGACCAACGGGATGAAGAGGGCTGTGTAAGACCACTCGTCTGAATACTTTTTTTTGTTGTTGGTGGCGCTAAATGCTTATGGATGGGCGCTGTGTCATCCGACGTCCGTGACGGCACTATCGAACTATTCCCTCGTCTTGGTCATTTCCGTGCTGTTGGCTACGGTGTTCTTCTGTGAGCTGAACCTTACGTATTGGCAGTGGGGCGCTAACGCCGTCAGCATGAGCCTGATGGATCCTTTGCTGAGGCGCGATGCTATGAGCCCAATGGAACGGATGGTGGCTTTCCCATTTGTCGCTTGCATTGCTTTCGCGGATGTGTCGAGCAATGAATCGTTGATCTTTCTGCTGACGGCGATGCGCAATTGTGATCTCCATGCTTCTGGGGCGGATGGTCGCTCGCATGCGCGCCCGTAGACACCTTGTGAAGTTCTTCTTGTCGACGCGAAGGACTTCGAATGCTGTGCGCTCCCTCGTCAATACTCGGTGTGGTTGCCAGTTGTGCCTGATCATCTTCTGGGTTGTTCGGGGGTTTGGCGTAGTTGGTCTCTTCAGGAGTATATTCCACGGCTTCCCTTTGCTCCTTGCGATGGGCGTCCAGATGTTTGGGGTCCCCCCTCGTGCCCAATAGTGCAAGCTTCGTGATGAGAATGTCGAGGCGCGCCTTCTGGCGCCTCTTCGGGGCGGCTCTGAGGCTCTTGTGGAGCTCTCCCGCGAAGAGGGGCCAGATGGCGATGGTGCCCGCGCGTGGGTATTCTCGTTCTGCGTCTCTTGCTGCTCTTTTGCCCAGTGACCCTCCTCTGTATCGCCTTAGTTTTCGGATTTCAGAGATCCGCAGGCACGCGTTTGGGAGGGCAGTTGCGGTTGCCAACGTCCAGGGGCAGGCAGTTATTATCCAGGTCGACTACGGCGGGGGCCATCGTGCTTGGGTGGGCGTCGAAGACGCGATCCACGCGGAGCACCTTGAATCTAATGACCAGAAGGCGAGGAGTGTTGCCGCTGCGGGTTCGATTGCGGAAGCGCCTTCAGGTCTACGCGTCATCAACAGAGACGTGACTTTCTCTGGCGATCAAGTTATGGCGCGGAAGACCACCGCAGGAGCAGCGAAGAAGGTCGTGAATGCACTGCGAGCGTTTCCATCGCTAAAGGCGGTCGCGGAGTCCTTCGTGTTCAAACCTCTGATGAGCGCTATCTCGCGGCCGCCGCGCGGGTTGATATGCCTGGACATCGCCGACGGGACTTCGGCGCGTCGCACGTGGGCCCGCGGTGTCAGCTGCCTGATTCTTAGAGCCGCCGGCGTTTCGAGATGTTGCGCGACTGTGCTCGTTGACGACCTTCTGGTCGTACTCCCTTCGCAGTTTCGAGAAGAGACCTGGCGCTGTGTCTGATGGAGAGGTGATCTTCCTCCGCCTTGGGCCCCGCTTGGGGTCTGGGGGGCGCTGCTCGTGGTGGCGCGCGATTGCGAAGGCGAGGACTTCCCGTGCGCCATCGCGGTGCGGGCTGTCTGCGCGCGTGGACAATGTGGTTCTGATTGCGGTGGGCCCCGCCGGAAATGGCGCCGCATCTGTCCAGGCTGTGCCAGCCAATCACAATGTGTGAGGTTCATTGTTTCGGGAGGCTTTTCAGGGGCAGTGCTCCGCAGACTTGAAGTGGGCGTCGGACTCGACGTGGTCTCTTGCAGTTCTGGGGGTTTCTGGCGCGTCAGGAACTGCCGTTGCTCTCCAGGGCGCGATGGCGAGATTGGGTTCGCCATCCGCGTCTGCCGCCGGGGCGGCAGGGGGCGCGCCATTCTTCCCGTGCCCTTCCAGGGAGGGCCTGGGCTGCAGAGCTGGTCGGCCGCGCAGCGGCGGGCAGCTCGGGCGCCGCTCTGGGGTTTCTCAGCCAACCGGTCGAGTGCCATCAAGGGCAGTGCCTGGATTTTTTTCCGCGTTGTCTGGCAGGATCTGGACAAGAAGGAGGGCGGTGATGGCGATGGCCAGGCCGTTTGGCTCCGCGATGCTCCGCCGGCGCCCCCGTCGCGCAAGGTCGAGTCCGACGGGGGGTGCGTCGGCGCCCGCTGGCGCGCAGCTTGTGCGGGCGCTGGTAATGTCGCGGCCTGAGCCTGAGGGCAGGTGGTTGCTCCGTGAGATAGCGCAGCCTAGCGCTTATCGAGTTGAGGTTTGCAGGGCGTTTTGGGTGGAGCGATTGTGCCGCGAAGATATCCACTTGCTCGTTGGGCTGCCCTGCGACGTGAGGCTGCCGTGCATCCCCGCCCTACCATGTCAAACTTGGAGCTTTTGGCTCAAGCCCGGCGCCATGGTGGAGCCAGTTCCTGGAATTTCCTTACTGTTGGTGTTCCGCGGGCGAATATCGCTGCCTGCTGATGCCCGCCATGCGCGCTCTCCCCTGCTTCGGCGCAGATTGGATTTTGGCGACTTTGTCGTGGCGACTTAATGTCTCTGTAATCTTGTTGAATCCATTGCCCTAGGAGGCCCATGTGTGCTTAGGCTGCTCGACCAAGTAGTTCCCCCTTCCTATCCCCACTCCGTGGATTGATAGCGCGTGGCGGCTTAATCTCTCACCGGCGGCTGATGGATTGCACCTGGTCGCGTACTTTTCTCCTCAAGCGCTTTAGCCCTCTGCTTCCAGAAGCTTTTTCTCAGAATATCAGGGCTTTGTGCCCGGCGACAAAGGGGGTCTTTTCCTTTTTTCTTTCGCCTTCACCTTCCGCCTGCCCGCCGGCGGCCGCCCTCTTCGTTATGACCGATGGATTGCGCCTGGTCACCGTCTTCTAATTCTTGTATGTCCCCCCAAAAAAGAAGCATGATAAGTGTTATCAATGATTCCGTGTTGGGCATTCTTTATGATAGAGTCCTCGCGAAATATTCCCCCCGTAGGACTCTCTACTAAGGATTCCTTACTAATCTTGACCGTCTTGAAGCTGTCCTCTCCGCTGCTCGTGCAAACATCCCACCCTCCCACCCGCAACTTGGTCGCAAAACCTCTTCAGACAAGACCGTGACGGTAGGTACCACATGGCACTTGGCCACGACACCGACGCCGACGACGACAGCGACATCGACGACGACGGCGCCGCCGACACCGACTGCGACGACACCGACGACGTCTCCAATGTTTTCGACGACGACAACGACGACGACGACACCGACGACGACGACGACAACGACGCCGACGACGACGACGAAGACGACGACGACGTCGCCAACGGAGACGACGACGAGGGAGGAGAAAAAACGACGACGACGACGACGACGACGACGACGACGACGACAACGACAACGACGACGACGACGACGACGACGACGACGACGACGACGACGACGACGACGACGACGACGACGACGACGACGACGACGGCGACGACGACGACGGCGCGCGCGCATGTGTCCCGCATGGTATTATTTGACACGGACAGTGGCCCTGGCAGGCGCGCGAACGTCGTTGAAGGAGCGCGCGAAAGTAGCTCGCAGGAGCTCGTGCGACCGAAATGTTGAAACAGACATAGGTTTTTTAAGGTTCGGACAGCGCGAGCGGGCAAAATTTTGAAAATGCGTGGAGGTTTTTTTCGAGGACCTACGGTGCGATTCGTGTGTTTTTATGATACGCAGTGATGAAAAGCTCAAGAAACCCAAAGGTTTTTGAAGATTTCGGCGCGCGCGCGAAGAAAAAACGAATGTGTCCCGCATGGCATTATTTGACAAGGATGATGCCCCTGGCAGGCGCGCAGCCGTTGTTGAAGAAGTTCGAAGCACAGGAAAAAGTTGCTCGCAAGAGCCCTTTTGACAGACATGTTGAAAAAGTAGTGGGTTTCCTAGGAATCCGCAAGAGCGCGCGGGGTGTTTTTTTTTTTTTTTTTTTTTTTTTTTTTTTTTTTTTTTTTTTTTTTTTTTTTTGTTTTTTTGTTTTTTTGAAAAACCATTGGGTTTTTGATGTTTTTTATGTGAAACTCGTTACGAACACTAAGGTTTTGGAAGGATTTCGTCTTGCGCGCGCGAATGTGTCCCGCATGGTACTATTTGAAAGGGGTTCGCGAAAAAGTGTTATGTTAGAGAGAAAAATGTCCCCGCATAGTGTTATTTGACAGGGAACCGCAGGGGGGGGGATACCGGCTTGGCTGGGATGGTATGAATTCATAATTAGGATGGACATGTGGTCAGAATCGTATGTGATTTACAGCACGCGCGGGGGAGCCGATAAGTCCGGGGGGGGGGGGGTAGAATCTATTATTTTTTTAGAAAGGAGAATTAATGTTCTTCTAATACGGAATCTTCACCAAACATGTTCTATTCAGCATTCCTTAGCATAGAGTCCTTACTACGGATCCCAGTTGCGGATTTATTACGACGGACCCTTTAGTCAGGGGTCTTTACACAATGGACTCCTTAATAAGGAGCCCATCGTAATGTTTTTTTTGCTAGTGGCTCCTGAAGAAGGATGACCTAGTACAGCTTTCTTATCGAGACGTCCCTGCTTAGCGTTCCTTACGCAGGAATCAGGGAGTCCTTCCCAACGAATCCTTACGAATGGTTCCGAATTACGGGATCATGCGGGAAAACAACGGCCTCTGACTCAGGATCCCTGCGTAAGAAGCTCATACTAAGGATCCTCCCCGAAGGACTTCCGACGGAGGAGCCGTTATTAACGATTACTTACTCATGCTTCTTCACAGAGGATATGTTCGTTTCGATTTTTATCTCCAGTTTGATGGCCTGGTTGTAGATTTACTACACAAGACTTTTTTCACACGGATCCCTGACAAAAAAAGACTCCCTACCAACGATTCTTTACCAGTGGCTCCTTGCTCGTTTCGGGAAAGCCCAAACAGCCCATGCCCAACTTCGGTCTGCTTCGGGAAGCGGAGGAGTAGGAAGAGGAGGGGGAGGAGGAGCAGGAAAAGGATGAGGAGGAGGTGGAGGAGGATGATGAAGCGACCCAGAGATGAGGCAACACGATGACGAGGAGGAGGGAAAGGAAGGGGGAGGAAGGACGAAGGAGGAAGGATTAATGATGAGTGGAGAAGGAGGAAGGAATGAAGGAATAGGGATTGGGATAAGGAGGAAGAGGATGATATGGAGGTGGAGGAGGAGGAGGACGTGGAGGAGGAGGAGGAGGGAAAAAAGGAGGAGGACGAGGAGGAGGAGGAGGAGGAGTGCCCGTGGATTCTTGCAGAAGCCTCCAGGAGGCCCGAGAATTGTCCAGGGGGTTCTAGGATGTCCAATGATGGGGCAGGAGGGTGCAGGGGGAGGAGGAGGAGGCAGAAAGGGTAGGAGTAAAAGGAGGAGGAGGAGGAGGAGGAGGAGGAAGAGGAGGAGGAGGAAGAGGAGGAGGAGGAGGAGGAGGAGGAGGAGGAGGAGGAGGAGGAGGAGGAGGAGGAAGGAGGAGGAGGAAGAGGAGGAGGAGGAGGAGGAGGAGGAGGAGGAGGAGGAGGGAGGAGGAGGCAGCGAGCAGGAAAAGGAGGAGGAGGAGGAACCAGGATGCCCAAGGAGGAGGCAGAAGAAGGATGAGGAGGAGGCAGGAAAAGGAGGATGTAGGAGGATGGGACAGGAAGAGCAGGCAAGTGGAGAAGGAGGATGCAGGAGGGGGTAGGAATAAGAGGCAGCAGGGTATATCCAGACAAGCCGAACGTATTGTCATGTGTTGTCCTACCGTCGGAGCGGTTTTGCATATGTGTAACAATTGAATGTATCTCTCCAGATCCCCGCCGACACTTCCGAAGTGCTGCCGAAGACTTCTGAAGAATCACCAGATGCATCCGAAGACTAGCGAAAGCTTTTGATCGCTCCAGTGAGCCGCTGGACAGATCCGAAAGCATCCCCGACCTCGCCGGAGTGACCTTCGGTGCAGGCCGACAGGGGTCCCCCCAGCACTGGCTGGCGCGCCTGGATTTGGCCTCCCCGCAGCCCCGCGAAAGCCGCGCACCAAAGGTCACTCTTGCCCAGGGTCACTCCTGCGTGTCGTCGAGAGTCTGATTCCACTCTCCTTCCCCTCCACGTTCAGGGCTGTGTGCTACAATCTTCTGTCGGATTTTGATCGCTTCGGCCCGTTACCGCCCGCTCCGCCGCCGCCGCCGCCTCCTCCAGGTGGGCCGCTCCCAGCTCGAGGGATGCAAAGGAACGACGGCTTCTACTGGGGCGTGTGTGGAAACGCCGTTGCAGTCCCCGGGCCTCCGGGAGTCAGCAAGGCCGGCGTCTGCGTCGCACTTCTTTCTTTTTGAGCCCTGACGTCTTGGCGTCGTGCGACACCAGCGTTCGAGTTTCGAGCGTCGAGGGCGAACGATCTTGGACGCTTTTGGCTTTTATTGAGCTTCCAGATTTTCTCGTGGCGTCGTTTCAAGACACGACGGTTGTTGTGCACCCTCACGGAACGATTCAGCACGAGACATTCCGCACACGGGTGGGGCCGCGGGCCACGGTCGCGGTTTTTTCTCGGCGTCGGATTTCATCAGGGGATCAGGGGGGCAGGGGTTCACGTATGGCTGATGGGGGGATTGAGGACCGACGCTTCGGGGCATTCTTGATTTTTCTGATTTCTGGGACCTCCGGAACCCTCCAGGGACCTCTGGAGACCGAGAGTCTCCCGGTGGGCGGGAAGGGGAGGCTGAGATGAAGGGGGAGGAGGGCGGGATGTATGGAATCTGGCGGGGCGAGGACGAGGAGAAATCCGTTCCAGAGCGTTCGGGGACGCTCTCAGAGCGTTCCCGAGCGCTCTGGGAAGGCCGCGGCGCCCGAGACCTTCTCTGGAGCCGACGGATCTCAGAGATTCTCGATCTATCCTCACCCGAACTTATCCTCGTCCTGGCTTCGTCTTCTGGAGGAGGAGGAGGAGAAGGAAACAGGAGGAGGAGGAGGAGGAGGAAACAGGAAGAGGAGGAGGAAAAGGAGGAGGAGGAGGAAGGAAGGAGGAGAGAGAAGGGAGGAGAGGAAGGAGGCGGAATGAGGAGGAGGGAGGAGGAGGAGGAGGAGGAGGATGAAGGAGAGGATGAGAGGATGATGATGATGATGATGATGATGATGATGATGATGATGATGATGATGATGATGATGATGATGATGATGATGATGATGATGATGATGATGATGATGGTGATGGTGATGATGATGATGATGATGCTGCTGCTGCTGCTGCTGCTGCTGCTGATGATGATGATGATGATGATGATGATGATGATGATGATGATGAGATGATGATGATGATGATGAGGAGGATGAGGAGGAGGAGGAGGAGGAGGAGGAAGGAGGAGGAGGAGGGGGAGGAGGAGGAGGAGGAGGAGGAGAGGAGGAGGAGGAGGAGGAGGAGGAGGAGGAGGAGGAGGAGGAGGAGGAGGAGGAGGAGGAGGAGGAGGAGGAGGAGGAGGAGGGTGAGGAGGAGGCGGAGGAGGAGGAGGAGGAGGCGGAGGAGGAGGAGGAGGAGGAGGATGGTGAGGAGGAGGCGGAGGAGGCGGAGGAGGAGGAGGAGGAGGAGGAGGAGGATGAGGAGGAGGAGGAGGAGGAGGTGAAGGAGGAGTACGCAGCATAGAAGGGAACCGTCGCGTATAGCACAACAGGCCACTTTCAAAGGGGCCCACTGCCTTGGCAGCGGGCCAAGCGCTGCTCGCGGCACCACTCGATGCCCACCCAAGGGGGATCGCGGCGGAGAGGCGCCACAGCGCAGCTGAGCAACAACTAAATGAAAGTGAAGAGCTCAGACTTGTGATTCATTCGCGACTTAATCAATAGGCATTAGGCGTCTAGGCGAAGCCAGGCGACCTCTGGGTCGGCAACTTGCAAACGTCTCTGCCCCGAGATACTCTCAAATCGGTGCAGATCGGCAGGATGCCTGTTAGTATTAAACCTGTGGATGTGGGAGTGACCTCGCTTGGAAACTGGGGGTGGGGGGCACGGGTCCAAAAGTGAGGACGCTCTCCCCGTAGAACTCCCTCCACACAACAGACACAGGGCAACCTTGCCTGGGGCCACGAAGAGTTCGTGCCCGCTGGCCGCACAAGGAGGAAGGTCACCTTGCTCGGGCAGCTCGGCCAAAGGGCGCGCACTCGGCGCAGTCGAGCCCCCACGGGGGGCCAGGCGGCGGGCCTTGCACGGTGGCTTAGGCTCGTCGGAGGAGCGAGGGCGAATTCGATCGGCAGCAGCAGAGGCGGCAGCGTCGACGTCGCTTTGGAAACGCACCCTCCTCTCGCCTTCGAGCGGACAAACATCAGAGGCGAGGCGAGCATGACGCATGCGCGGAGGGGACTGTCTCCGCGCTCGGCTCCGAAGCGGCTCTGGGTACCCCTCAGGAAACCTCGAGCGCGCTCGGATCCTGTCCACAAGTCCTTCCCGCGGGTCCTCCCCCCCGCCCAATCTATCGTGAGCAGCGAGCTTAGCAGGACATACTCGGCGCACCAGCATCTTGCGTTGGGCCTCGGAGCGAGTGTTGCGTCCGTAAGTGCAACGAGTGTTGCGTCCGTAAGTGCAACAACTCCAGCCGCCACGCCCAGCATACATGTTATGCAAGTAGTTTTGAACTCGACCAGCACTCCCCTCCGCCTGCGACAACCGACGGCGACGAGGTTCGTCAAAATGTTTCTGGCCAGGGGGGGCGGTCCGTTCCATATATAAAGTGTGTGCTTTGGCCATCCAGGCAAGTGTTTTCTTGACAGCGCTGAAACGAGCTTTCATTGCCTTCACTTGGGCCTGCGGAACAGCGTGGAGGTCCCTGCCTTGGGTGGCAGCAAAATCGGCCCATCGATTCCCTCGGGCCTCCAAAGATCGACCTGTCTGGTGGCCTGGCGTGAAAAGAATCCTCAAGTCTGGGCTCAGTCCTCCAAGATCCTCGATTCTGGTCCCAATCTCGGTCAACAGATCTGCGTCCGGTCGGCGTGGCCAGCAGCACCAACGTCTGCCTCTGGCAAGGCCTCGCGGCAGCTCGGTGAGGTCGGTGTACACTGACACAATTGAAGCAGAGCCGCCTTGAGGAGCTGGGCAGCCGCATGCATCTCGGCTCGCGGGCAGGTCTGTGTTGGGCCAGGCAGAGCCCCAAAGACGCACAGCTCGACGGTCGATTCTGTGACTTGGGCGAGACTCCGCCCCGCACGGGTGGCCTCCTTCCAGTAGTGATACCTGTGGCACGCCCCGCCCGTAAAGACAACTCCTGACACAGCCGAACAATCCCCGTATATAGAATGCCACTCCTTCGAGTCGTCACGTGGTGGCGCTCTGGGCAGCAGAGCCTTGCAGTAGAGGCCGCGGTTCCAAAACCAAGCAGTGGTGGTAGGATGAGGCAAAACCTCGATGTCTGCGTCGTTGTAGAGCGAATTCCTCCCGTCTCCCCGTCGCATCGCATACCCAAGGAATATGGAAATAAGCAGCTATATTGCGGGTGCATAAAGTACATGTGGGACTGTCAACATAGCCGAGGGAACGGCGACGGACAGGCGGCCATACTCCACCCATGACCAATGCGGGAAGTGTGCCCGCCTGCTGGAGAGACAGAACTTGAGAGGGCGCTCGGGGTCCTCATCTCCGCGGGCCCGTTGGAGGACGGCCAGTACGGGGGCCGGCCAGTAGCCTGTTGGAGTCTTGGGGCCCAGGTGCTCAAAACCTCGGTTGGGCCTGCTGGCCCAGTCGACCCGCGACCTCCGCGCTGCGGCTTCGCGAGCAAGGTCCTTGAGCGCACGAGGAGAGAAAGTCCTTAGGGCCAAGACGTCCCCAAGGTCAGTCTGAACATGGAAGGCCGAAGACACAACCCATCCGAGCTCTTTCATAGCAAGGACTGTGGCCCCTGCAGGTCCTCCACCGCGCCCCCAAGGATGAGCAGATTGAAGCACCGCTGGCGCCGTGCGCTTCCACGCCTGTTGTAGAGTACCGTGAAGCCCCGAGTCCCAACATAGAAGGCCCCACTGGTATATAGGGTCGACCCAAGCCGTGATTTGTGGGTCCTGCGACCCCCCACGAAAGACGATAGCCAAGCGGATCCCTCCTTCCCAGGTTCATGCCCCGAGCCCCTGAGGGCCGCGCGCATAGCCCGTGCCAGTTGTTGCGGTGCTCCGTGTACGCCCGCGCCATGCGCGAGAGCAGATTGGATCGCAGCCTTAGCAAGTCGGCAGGTGAACTGTCCTGCCCTCTTGATACGTCGGAGTTGTTTTTGGCGCCTCTGCATCTTGCGTAGTCGACTACGCAGGCGTGAGAACTTGAGCGCGTCCCTGATGATACCTCCACGCCCAGGACCTCCAAATAATCGAGGGCACGACATCCCAGATCAAACAATACGCGTCACACCCGCTTTGCAATCGGCATGTCAGTTGCTGTGACTGTCATCTTCCTCTTGGCAGGATCCAGTTTTAAAGACTTTAATGCATCGGCGACCCCTTGCAAAATCTGACAGGCATGTTTCAGTATCCTTTCCCGACTGGCCACGATCTGTATCGTAAGATCGTCAGCATACGCATGTAAAGCCATACCATAGGGACCGAGGATGTCACCAGATCGTCGAGGGGGGTGAGCATGACCAGCTGTAGTATGTACATCGCAAAGCTACATCCAGGCAAGACTCCCCGAGATGCCCAAACACCTTCTGAGTAAACTCCTGACCGCGAAAGTCCACGAGAGGCGGTATACATTTGTAAAGCGAGGACCAGTAGGGGCCCAGGGGGCCCGTGTTGGAGCCCCGCACGTGCTACGATAGCCCATCCCACGCGATCGATGTGCTTTTCAAGGTCAACAATGGCATGCACACACAAGGTCGTCACATCACATCTTTTTCTGAGCGGGTCTCTCCATGAAGCAAGACCCGTGCTGCAACGTCTGTCGTCGCACGGTTGGCGCCCGGCGCCAAGTAGTCGCGACCGAGCTGATTCGCCCAGTCTCTCACAAAATCCAATCGCGCCTTGGCCCACAGGCGACATAGCGAAACCAGTAAGGCGACCGGTCGGTAGCCACCTGCAGGCTTCTGTAGTAGGACTATGTGTACCTGCTGCATGTACCTCGGCCATGCTCCCCACTGTTCACACATGTAGAGTAGATATCCCAAGACAGCCAAAGCCTGATCCGACACAAGGGCCCAATGACGAGGTCTCCAAGAGTCCGCTCCTACAGCGGTCCTGATGGGGAAGGACTTGGCGGCCTTGCGGAGCCTGGAGGTCCCGATCGGCGGCATGCGAGGCCCAATGTCCCGCAGACGGTTGAGTTCCTTTCGCAGGGGCTCCAGCGAGGTCGGGGTGCCCCCCCGTCCCAGATGCCTTCCCAAAAATCTCGTTGTGCATTGGCCACGTCGTCGTCGTAGCTGGAGGGGCCCAAGGAGGTGTCCACCTGACTGAGCTGCCACCATCCGGTTTCGTCCAGCTATGAGCTGGCTTCGGACGATTGCTCAAGCTGTCTCGTAGCCACTGCGAAGAACCTTTGCCGCGAGCACGTGCCACGCGTTGCTCCTCCTGACCCGCTAGCGTCGCAAGGCTCGCTGCAACCGCTTGAAGCATCGGAACATGCATCCAAGTGGGTTGAGAGAAGATAGCAATGAGGTAGTGTACCAGCTCGTCCAGGAGTATTGCTGGCATCACTTGCGCCAAACGCGCAAGCCGTCCTTTCCCAGCAATAAGGTCTCGTAGCGGTTGCCACACTGAATGATGTTTGGCTTCGGAAATCGACCCGTGCTTGCACACCGTGTGAGCAAGGTCCTCAACTCGATGCTGTAGTGTCCGTAGAACACGAGAGTATGTAGTGCCAGCGGGCTTACGCTGCGATAAAGCTCTGCCAGCGGTGCTGTGATGGTATTTGTGCCCACTTCCGCGCCCAGCATGCCTGGAGGAATCGTCGGTCGTGAAGAGCGGGAGCAGCTCCTTCTTTACCCCACGGTTTACTGCTTGACACATGTTATCAAGGCGATCTTGTCTCGTGTCATCCGTCCCAGGTCCGAGATGTGCATCGGCCTCCATGAGTCCAATCCAAGAACAACCAGGATGCCCCCGCTCAACCGCATTCGCAGGAGGGTCGTCGTCACTTTCCAACAGTGGTGGGTATGCTGGCTTGGGCGCGTATGGGCACGGGGCCTTTAGCCTGACGACCCGTCGTGCTCTGGGTCGGGACCCGACATCCACATCCATCGGGGAGTGTGGGCGGGCAGGGTAATCCGCAACTCGGCGAGCGTGTGTCATCTCCGCCGCCAGGCTGCTGCTGGCAACCCAGTAATCTAGGAAAGTATGTTCACCCGTCTTTGCCACTCTGTGCGAGCCCTGGGAAGCCGCGACCAGATGGCCGTCAATCTTCCCGACAAAATTGGACTCGCTCAGCTTAGTCGGGCTGATGTTCCAGTCCGCCGCGACGATGTATGGGGCGTGGTAGAAACGTAGCATCGTGCCAAGCCTCTCCAGTCGAGAAGCATTGTCCCCTCGCAGCGCTAGGCCTTGCTCTAAGCAGGCCACAAAACTGCCGCGAGGGCCTGTGTGGACAAAAACACCCACGCACCAGCTCGGCACGATCACGTGGTCGCGAATACCTGCCATGGAGTCGAGGTAGGTCGTACCAATGTGATGTCGTATGAACAAGCCTGCACCAGACATCGGCTTACCAGTTGGGCCCAAAACGCAATCAGTAATGAATGCCTTCACCCGTGGCGATGACACCATTCTTCGGCTTGTAGCTTAGCATCCCCTGCGAGGCGCACCTCCTGAGATGCCGCGAGTAAAGAGCCACCAGCACCATCCTCCAGGTAGTCCTTGCGGCGTGCCCATCCATGAGCGTTGCAGGTGGAGATGGTAAATTCTTTGCGAAACGCCCTCCTGGGAGCGCGCCGAGCAGCTCTCGGTGGCATGCGTTGTGCGGGGGCCGTAGTGACTGAAACCTCCCACCCAACACGGCACCCAGTATCTGTGGTATTTGAAGGCCCAACCAGCTTCCCATAGTATCCATCGTACCGCGTGAGAGCACCGTGTCCCATGGGTGTGGTCGAGTGGTCGGATCGTGAGCCGCTCCTGCGGGGAGTGAGGCGAAGTCGTACGGCGTCGAAGGGGCCGGCGTCGGAGTAGTAGCCGCCGCTGTCGCGGCGCCCGCGCGCCCGCTCCGCTGCCCGCAGGTCCTCCCACGGTCGCCACCAAGCCCGAGAGCTCTTTGGCCTGCTGCTCCAGGGAGTCGAGCATGGCCTTCTGGTCGCCCGCCAGCAAGGCTCCCGCTGAGCTGCGTCGGATAGTAGACGTGGGGGGCCCACCGTGCCGGATCCTGTTGGCGCCATGACCGCAGCTCGTGCCGGGTGAACCTCATGCTGGATGGCGGTGAGCTCGGCTGTGGCCGTCTCCAGCAGTGTTCGCCCTGCGGTGAGCTTGGACTCCATGTCGGCGACACCGGCAGTGAGCTCGTCCACCTCCTCGCACTTGTGGTCGAGGCGGTCGAGGCTACGTCGCAACATGTCGTCTGGTGTGCCATGGGACTGCTCCTCTGCCTCGGCCGCCTGCAGGTCCTTCGTGGCCTGGATGAGGAGCGTGGAGTCGTCGGCCAAGCCGAGCTTTCGTATAGTGCATTGAACGCCCGACGAGCCCTGAGCACCGCATCGCCTGCTGTGATGTCGGCGGCATCTTTGTCGTCAGGCTGTCGTCCTTCCGCCCCTTTAGCTCGTGTGCGTGAGGGAGGCCTGGACGATGGGAGAAGGAGATGGAGGAGGACGAGGAGATGGAGGAGGAGGAGAAGGAGGAGGAGGCGGAGGAGGAGGAGGAGGGGGATTATGTTGGTGATGACGATGATGATAGATGGTGATGGTGATGATGATGATGCTGCTGCTGATGATGATGATGATGATGATGATGATAATAATAGTGCTGATGATGCTGATGCTGATGCTGATGATGCTGCTGATGATGATGATGCTGTTGTAGCTGCTGCTGAAGATGATGCTGCTAATGATGATGATGATCATGCTGATTATGATGATGCTGATGATGCTGATGCTGATGAGGATGATGATGATGGTGAGATGATGATGATGCTGATGATGATGCTGATGATGATGATG
>CAUYUJ010000131.1:0-35000 GCA_963575745.1 Prorocentrum cordatum | reverse complement strand
CAGCATGGGCATCAGTGGGCCAAGCAGCGGCAGCAGCAGAAAAGCATGCACCATGGGAGCACTGCGTCCAGCTTATCTCAGTCTCTCTGTTCTCCGCTCTCGGTTTCTCTTCTCACGAGTTCCTCCAGCCTTCCTCATCGTTGTGAATCGTCTTCTTATCCCTCTCTCTCCATCTTTCCCTCTCTCAGTCTCCCTGACCTCACTGACTCTCTATTTCTCCCTCAGTCTTTTTTTGTTCTCTCTCTCGCTTCTTTTCCAGATATCTTTCTCTTCTCTCTCTTGCTCTCTTCTCTTCTCTATATTTTCTTCCCTACCTTATTTGGTGTGCCTTTTCTCTATAGTATCTCCATTTCTCTCCATCTTTCTCTCTCTCTCTCTCTCTTTCTCTTTTTGGTTTGTAAGTTTTGTTGGCCTATCTCTCACTCTTTCTCTCTTTCCCTCCTGTCACATAAACACACTCCCTTTTGTCTCTCCCCATACTCTCCATATATCCACATAGATGTATACGTGCATGCATTTATGCACATATCCTCACACATCCTATCTCTCTCTCTCTCGTTCTCCCCCTGTCTCTCTCTCTCTCTTGCTCCCCCTGTATCTTTCTCCATCTCTTTCTTCGGATAGATGTACATCGCTGTATGTATGTATGTATGTATGTATGTATATATATATATATATATATATATATATATGTATACACACATATACATCTGTTCATATTCACACATATATATATGTATATATATATGTGTATCCTCTCCCATCTCCCTCCCTCTCACGCTCTCGCTCTCCCTTCCTGTCTCCCCCTCTCCTCTCGCCACTCTCAAGCAGCCCCTCGCCGCGCACGCGGCCGTGTGCCGTGGCGCGTCGAGCCGGGCATCGGGCCGCCGGCGCCCCGGTGCCGCCGCGTGGCCGCCGCGCGTGCCGTCACAGCGGCGCGGCTCGCCTCGCCGCGCCTCGCCACCGCCCTCCGCATCGGGGCGTAAACACCGTGCCGGGAGGGGGGCCGCCGCGCCCTCCGGGCAGGCGCCTCGCCGCGGCCGCCGCCCGGAGGCGCTGCCGCCTCGGACTGCAGGCCTCACGTCGGGCGCATCCCTCTACAGGAGGATGGATCCAGAATGGCCAGACATCGTCTGGGGACGAGTGCTCGACTCCTTATGACAATGTTTGAGCAGTTTTTTTTTGTTCTCTCAATCCGCCCGCAGGATGACATGCCCGACCTGATGCAAGCCCCCGGGTCGCCTCGCCTGCGGCCCCCCCCGGGGTGGGCGCGTGCCCGCGGCAGATCCTTCGGGTGGCGCCCGCGTGTCGCTCGGGGTCCCTCTCGTTCTCTTGCGCTCTGGACAGTATGCTTAGCTCAGCCACGCGCAGAGGGGGGAGGGGGGAGGGGGGAGGTCTTCTTAGAAGCACCCCTGCTTCTTGGAAGGCGCGGGCCTTCTCTACAGATGTGAGGCCGGCGCCTTCTAAGAAGCAGCCTCCTTCTAAGAAGCCCTCTCCCCTCCGCGCCGCCAACTAGCGGTGCCCCCGATTAGCCCGACGCTGGTGCGGATCGCCTCCGCCTCGCCGCCGAGGGGGAAAAATATGCGTGTCGCTCGGTGTTTCGGATCCCCTTCTTCTGTCGCGCGCCTCGTCGTGCGCCAAGGGTCGTCTGTTCGTCCCTTGCTTCGCATGCTGGCGCCCCGGCCGTAGGGGTGGGCGTAACGGCCGCTGGCCCGCCGGTCGCCAGGACACACACTTGTGAGTCGGCGGCGCAGAGGGTCCTCAAGCGCGGGCAGCAGATGGAAGTGCTAATCGCGATCGAGCATTGCCGAAGGCACAGTCTACGAAGCGTCGCACCCTGAAACGTGCAGCAACAGGTACGTAGTGTGAAAGAGGGAGCTGTAAGCCCAAACGAAACGTGCAGCGGCCAGAAACTGAGGAGAGCTCTCAACTCGAGGCCAGGGCTTACACACACACACTGTGCGCATCAGTTGCCGTTTTTTTTGTTTGGTTTATCTCTCTCTCTCTCTCTTTATCCCCCCCGTTTCTCCGTCACCTCCCTCGTTGTCTTTTTGCCACCTCGTCGTGGCCATCATCTCTCCCATTCTTTTTCCAGGTCGCTCCTCCTCTGTCTTCTCCTGCTGCTGCTGCTTTTCCTCCAGCGTGAGGAGCGAGTCGTGGACTCGCCAGACGGTCTAAGCCGCTTCGGCTTCCAGAGTGAATCATAGGATGGGCTCCTTCCTGAGAAAGCCAAGACGAGGGAGCAAAGGCAGCCCAGGCCGCGGGCGACCGTGACGTGACGCCGTTTCGCTTCTGCCGACCGCCCAGCCCACCGTAAGAAGACGTGGAGCAAGCCGGGCTCCAGGGCTCGCCCCCTTTGCAGGCTGACCGGTGCGCCGTTCTGGATGTGCTCGGCGCGGCTCCCGCACAAACCACTCCTCCTCCTCCTCCTCCTCCTCCTCGTTCTTCTTCTTCTTCTCCTTCTCCTTCTGCTCCTCCTCCTTCTCCTCCTCCTCCTCCTCCTCCTCCTCGTTCTTCTTCTTCTTCTTCTTCTTCTTCTCCTTCTGCTCCTCCTTCTCCTTCTGCTCCTCCTCCTCCTCCTCCTCCTCCTCCCCCCTCCTCTCCCCCTCCTCCTCCTCCTCCTCCTCCTCCTCCTCCTCGTTCTTCTTCTTCTTCTCCTTCTGCTCCTCCTCCTCCTCCTCCTCCTCCTCCTCCTCCTGGAGCTCTTCCTGAGGCGGCCCCTCGCCCCGCGCCCCGCGCGGGGCGGGCTCTCCATGCGCAGGTGGTGCTGCCCGGCTGGGGCCGAGAGAGCGAGAGAGAGACGGAGAGAGCCTCCCCGCCGCAAGCGGCAACGACGGCGCCGTCCGCCGCTCCGAGGCCCGGCGGGCGCGGCTCGGGGCCCCGAAAGCGCTGGAGCTATAGAACGGACGTCGAGAGGCACCGAGAGTCGTACCAGAGAAAGCGAGAGAAAGCGAGAGAGAGAGGGAGAGGGAGGGAGAGAGGGGGAGAGTCACCACCCACCACACCACCCCAACCCAACCCGAAGGCTCAGATTGACCCTCGATTTCCAGTTGGGGGGGGGGTCGGGAAACATCGAGAAAACACACATGGAACCCGTACCCCCCCCAACCCGAAATTCGGGTCTTCGGGTTGGGTTGGGGTGGCCTGGTAGGTAGTCAGAGAGATCGGCGCTACACGGGAGAGTGACCTTTCGCAGGGGTGCCCCGGCGTGCCCGCACCAGAGGCCACAGTGCGGCGCGAGGCGGTGCCCAGCGGCCTGCGCGCTCCGGGGTGCGGCCTCCCCCGCGGCGCCCCGAGGGGCGCGCACGGGAGGTCGCTCCTGCGAGGGGCCGCTCTTGCGTGTAGCCGAAGGGAGAGAGAGAGAGAGAGAGAGATATACATATATATATATATATATATATATAGAGAGAGAGAGAGAGAGAGAGAGAGAGAGAGAGAGAGAGAGAGAGAAAGAGAGAGAGATAGGGGGCCACACGCGAGCCCTACCCCTACCCCCCACGATTTCCGAGGGGGAGGGCGGGGTTCACTTCGCTCGGGAGCTCCCGCACGAGGGGAACCCCGCCCTCCCCCCTTGGAAATCATTGGGGGGGTGGGGGTAGGGCTCGCATGCGGCCCCCTAAGAGAGGCGGAGAGATGGGGAGCGACAAGGGAGCAGACGAGGGCGAGGGCGCAGGCGGGAGGCCAGGGCTGGCGGGGCAAGGCTGGCGGGGGGCGTGCAGGGCTGGAAGGCACATGGGGGGGGCGGGGGCAGGCGAGGAGCAGGGGCTGCAGTCGCCCCCTCCGCTGCTCCAGCGGGCTGGCCAAGACGCCGCTCGAGCAGAAGCGTGCGCAGCTCTCTGCAGCACCCCCCCCGCGGCTCGAAGCTCGAGGGCCGCGGCGGGGGCAGCGGAGTCTGCAGAGCTGCCGCAGGGGTGGGTGGGTGGGGGGGGACATGCACAGGCTGAGGAAGTGGGCCAGCCAATGCTCTTGTGAAGGCTGGGGTTGAAACAGTGAGGCAGCCCTATGGGAAGAAGGCCAGTAGGATCCTAACGACGGCGACCTTGAGACGCCTGACGAGACCTTACTTGACCTCGTGTGCTCCATGCTGCTGGAGAGGAGATCGACCACCAAGCTCCATAAAGGCGATCACGCTATCGCGATTCAGGTCTGCCGCCGGAGAAATTTCGAACGGGCTGCTGTTCAACATTTTCCACACCCTGAATACCAAGTACGTGCAGGCTGACGCGAAGAAGTATGCCTCCAAAACCGAGGGTGTGGGGGAACGACAGCGAGGGGAGGAGAAGGAGAAGGAGGACCAGTGGAAACCCAAGAGTCATCAATGATGTTGGAATAAACCCTCCCTCCAAGCTTCCTCTTCATAGGCCCCTACAACGGTTGATTTCCACTGGGGGAACTGCTCCGTTGGAAGACAACCATTTGAAGACCCTGAAGCATGCCAACGCATTGTTCTCGGGATTTCAACGCCACGGATTAACCTGACTGTTTGCGTCTTAACGATCTTGAATTGTGCCAGAACTTCATGACTGTGACTTCCACACCGCGAACCAGCGTAACTGTTGCACCCTCATAATCTAGAATCTTTCCCAAGCACCATTTCTGGTTTGTTGATCATGGGATCCGTGAAACTATGTCGAATTATAGAAACAAATGTGCGCGGCGCTAAGGCGAGAGCCACATGTTGAAAAGGAACCGCTCTCAATACGTGAAACTTTTGCTAATTGTTACAACGTATGTGCGCGGCGCTCAGGCGAGAGCCACATTTTGAAAACGACGCGCCCTCAACCCGTGAAACTCTTACAACCTTTAAAACGAATGTGCGCGGCGCTGAGGCGAGAGCCACATTCCGAAATCCACCCGCCCTCCATCTGGGAAACTGTTGTCAATTTTTAGCTTCAGGGTCATAAGTGGTGAGGAAATCTCAGGCGAAACGCCCGGCCCGCCCTAGAAACTGGCTACGGGGTGCGACAGGGAGAATTTATTTATAAGGAGAAAGAATGGAGGAGGAGTAGGAGGAGGAGGAGGAGGGGGAGGAAGAGGAGGAGTTGGAGGAGGAGGAGGAGGAGGAGGACGAGGCGCCGGCAAACACTGCAAGTGACATCCGCTGCCGTGGGTGCGACGATCCCGAGGTATGGATACCCTCTTGGTCGGTGGGAGAACTGCGGCAACGGGTTGGAGCGCAGCAAGGATGAGTCAGACGCGATGGGGAGCGGTAGCTACGGTGAGTGTGAGGGCGCCGCTGAGAGGCCCACGTTTCTCGTTCGGATGGCGTGTGGGGCGGGAGCGTCGGACGAGCCGTATGGCCAGGCCGTGTTCCTGACGGAATTCTGCACGCAGTGTGGGCACGGTGGAGGTACAATTTGCCAACTAGAACCCACAGCCGGCGAGGTTGACCACCCTCCGGATAGCAGGGTGGTCAATTCCTGGCGTCCTGCGAGGCACTTCGGGATCACAGGAGGGCGGAGCTCGAATCAAACAAGGGTATGCGTCGGTCAACGGGCCAGGCGCACCATACGTGGGTTTGCTTCATACTTGCCGCACCTTGTGGCGCCGACGATGCCCCTCCTCCCGCCTCCTGGCTCTTTCATGGGTGCAGCTCGTCTTTGGCGCGACCCGCCATCAGCATCCAACCCGTGGAGTTTCCTTCGCTGCCCGCAGGCGAAAGTGTGGCCCCTAAGCCTCGTGCCTCCCCCGACTCGCGCACCACCGCTTCCCCTGCGTCCGTGGTCTTGCCCCCTCGCGTGCCAGCATCGCTGCACAGGCGTGCATCCTTTCGCGCGCACTGATCGCTTTGACACTTCGGGAGGACAAGCTCTCCGTGGCGAGCGTGTTCACAATGAGTTCGCCGTCGTCGCCGCTGTCGTCGTCGTCGTCGTCATCGTCGTCGTCGTCGTCGTCGTCGTCGTCAGCCAATCCAGATTAGTCAATATGCCATAGCCTACGCTTCGTAGCGCTACGACGCAGGCCGAGCGCAGGTCTCATGCGTGCCGACGAACAAATTCTGAGCCCTGTGCGGCGGAGCGTCTTGCCCAGGATTGCCGGCTCCGCGAAGTTTGAGCAGGTGGCACTGCCGCACCAGGCCGCGAGAACCTGCCGGACAAAGCGCGAGGGTACGCCCAGTGCGGCCGGCGAGTCCGGGAGGCCAGCGTTGACCGCCCGCCACTTCATGGCTTGTGCTCTTCACCGAGATTGCGTCGTTTGGCTTCATGAACTGCGTCCGCAGCACCAGCGACGAGCACACCATGATAACTCCACAGACAAGAAGTGCGATAATCACCAAATGGACTGAACCATCCGCCGTTTGGCGAAGTTGCTCATCGTGGGATGTGCGGTCCTCCTCCCTCCCCCTCTATCTCCCTCCTCTCCCCTCTCGGTGTGCCTCTCTTCACTCGAGGAAAGAGAAGTATGCGCATGCACCGATTCTGGCCAGGCCCATCCTGAGCCCAGGATCTGTGCATACGACCTCCTGCCTTGGCCAGGAAAGCCTATGCCCCGATCCCGGGCCCAGGATAAGCCTGACCAGGATCGGTGCATGTGCACCCTTCTCTTCGCCCGATTCACGTCCTATTTGTGACCGCCGCTTCCTCCGATCCTTCTGCTGCCTGTGCGCTCCATTTCCCTTCTGTTTGATTTGATCAGTGCCTGTTGCTTCTCTGAAGTGCTGAGTAGTGGCAGCCTCGCCCGCTTCCTCTTTCTCCAGGTGTGATACAAGAAGTTCGTCCGTGAGCGCTGTCGTGGCGTGGTCGCGGCCCGACAAGACTTGGGACCCTCCGCCCCGCCCAGTGCTTGTCTGCTGTTTTTCTTTGCCTCGATCATCCCCTCGTGCCAGGAAGCCAGATACCAAAAACCCCCGACGTTATGTTTTTTTCATGACGTCGACCCTCAGAGGTCTCGACCCATTCCCCAGGACTGTTTTTTTTCATTCTGAATCATTTTGTGACGCTCCCGAGGGCTGGTGAGTGCCCCCCGAGACCAAACATCGCGACGAACATTCCGTCGTGTTTTTTTCCACAGCGCGAGGGGGTCTGGGTACGCAGACATGACGTGGCAGGCCTGAGGCGAGCGTTGGATCACGCACGTGGCCGCATGCCCCCCCACAGCGCTCGGCCCTCGCATGGCCGGACGCGCGGCCCCCATCCCCCCCCCGCACCGTGTGTGTGTGTGTGTGTGTGTGTGTGTGTGTGTGTGTCCAGCGCGTGGCCTCCACGCGTCCTCCTCCTGCTCCTCCTGCTCTTCTTCCTCCTCCTCCTCCTCTTCCTCCTCCTTCTTCTCCTCCTCGCCCTTCTTCTTCTTCTTCTCCTCCTCCTCCTCCTCCTCCTCTCCCTCCTTCTCCTCCTCCTCCTCCTCCTCCTCCTCCTCCTCTTCCTCCTGCTGCGGCTAATGGCGATCGAAAAGTCTGTCGCCATGCAAACCTGTCCAGCCCCTCCCACCTGGCAAAACCCAGTGAGGGAGGGGGGGCTCATTAGGGAAAAGGTTATAATAATATAGAGAGCAACCGATCACTAACAATGAGGGGGGGGGAAGTGGGAGGCGCCTGATGTAAAACAGCACAGACGGAGGGCCAACGTACCCCAAGGGCGAGAAGGCAAGCCCCTAGAGGCAGAAGCGGAAGAGCGAGGCAAAGAGAGGGAGGGGGAAAGGAAGAGAGAAGGAGAGAGAAGGGGGTTCGCCTCTAGGCCCTTGGGGTGGTTTGGTCGCCGTGGCGCGAGGAACAGGAAAGGGGAAGGACGAAAACAAAAAAGGTGTATAAGGAGAGGAGCGAGGAACGGCGGAGGTGGGTGGGTAGGTGGGTACGCGGGCTCGAAAGCGAAGGCGTGACGCTGGAGGCGGTATTAGTTCCGTGCGCCTGGTCGCGGAGGAGGTAAGGAGGGAACGTACAGAAGGGGAAGGTGGGATGACCGTGGGCACAGCGACGGTCGGGGAACAGCGGCGACTGCGGTCGGAGGACGTGAGGTCGAGCAGAAACGATGGGCAATGGCACCTGGACGTGAGGGTGGGGAAGCATGAAAGAGGAAGTGGAGGTCCTGGTGCCTAACTGGGTCGGCTGGTAAGCTGCGGTTGGCATGCTCTTAGGGTGGAGGCAGAGGGCCGCAGTGGCAAGCTCTTTTGGAGGTCCCAGCAGTAGGGTCGCTCTTTTGAAGTGGGGGGAGGTCCAGTCGAACCTTCTGTAAAAGGTCTACCCAACGGGTTGCCTAAGGGCCTTGGTCCACGGAGTTGGCTATGGACGGGGAAAGCCTCGGGGGGCGGACTGCGGTGACATGGAGACAGAACAGGTGAAAAAGAAGAGGTACTGGTAGACATGGCAGTGCGATCTGAAGCCTAGACGCTGGTGGGTGCGTGGGTCAGAGCGCGCCGCAGAACGTCCCTCCCCCCAGCCCCCCCCCATGGCATCCCCGCCCTCCCGACTCCACATGCATGCAGGGGGGGGGGGTAGGGGGGGTTAGGTTAGCAGGACGAGGCACGAGGGCCAGGAAGGTGGTGAAGGTTGTGGGGGGGCAAGGTGGGACCAGGTCCCTGTAGGCGGTGCAATGGAAGTAGGCGCTGTATCCAAGGTATTGCCGCCATTTGTCCGCACACTGCCGCATGTGAGGGAGATGAGTAGGTGGGCGCATTCGAAGATGACGGGATAGTACGGTCAGCCGCTGTGAGGTCGGTCCGACCCTGAGGCATGGCTTTAGTGTAGTGGCGTCCAGGTGGGGTGATCCTGGTTCGCTCGGAGAAGGTCGAGTCATGGGAGTCGTGTAGAGATTCAGAGTGTGAGTGGGAGAGGTCGGTTGGAGCGTCGACCGGAAGGTTGGAAGGGCATGGTAGGTTGTGTTGTGACGGCGTCGGGAACGTTGGCACCACGTTCGGCCGTCCAGGCCTGTGTGGGTGATGGCGGGGATGGCTATCGCCGGTGGTTAGGGGCGTAGTTGGTTGCTGGGCTCGTGAGGCTGTCGAGGAATTTGGACGCGGAGTCTTTGGCCGTGGTGGTTTCCTTCTGGATGTCGAGGGCGTGGTTGTACCTGACATGATGTCCCCCCTACCATCGTGGTGAGGGTGTCGAGCTCCTCATAAATGTCGTTGTGTTGGGAGTGGTATTCGGTGATGGTATCTGATAACAGGGCTTGTTTGGTACTTCGGATGTTCTTGGTCTGAGTCATGGTGCCCCGTGCCCATAGGTCGTTATTGCTGTTGTAGGACGTGCTCGGGATTGTGACCTCGTCGCCCTCGTTCACCGTGATGGTGCCGTGTGCGATGGAGTCCTCAAGCTTTGTGTGGTACGGGTGACGTATGGTTGCTCCCATGGGGAAGGTGTTTGTGTCGGGATTGGCCTTCTCGTGTGTGATCGTCGCGATGGGGAACCATCCAGTGGGCTTCAGTGCTTCGATTTGTATGGCAGGTGGTTGGTTGCCGTTTGCTGCTGAGGTGCTGTCGCTGAACGTCGGGTCGGAGCTGCTGGATTCGGTAATAGGCATGTTGCTCCCCTGAATCGTGCTCCTGCTGTGTGATCTTGCTTTGTTAGTCGATCATACAAGTGGACTGTTCTGCTGTTTCTTTTCTGACGGTCGGCAAAGTAGGTGGGGTTTTGTATCTCACTGGATTCGTTCTTGCGATGTGCCCGCTTTGAGGGAGTGATCGGTGGTCTTGATTGGGAGTCATTTGTGAGGGTGTGATTACTGGCGTTGTGCTAGTGGTTCTGTCGCCACTGCCCGTAGGTGTATCATTGTCCGATAGGTGGGCTGTATTGTTGATTGCGGTCAACACCATGGTTTCCTCCTTGTGCGTTGTCTCTCCCTGTGGGGCTGGTTCTCGCGTCGGTGGTATATCGATGTGCATCTCGCGCAGCTGCTTGATACGGCGGACGATGTGGCTTGCGCGTGGAGGGTGTGGGCCTCCCTCTCGTATGGGTGCGACCACGAGCATGTTGTTGCCGAGGATGAGGAATGGCCTGGGGTCCTGGTTGACCTTGAGGTGGGAGAAGAAAGTGCCTCCTGCGAGATCGCTGTACCATAGATGTGCTCGGTCAACCCATTCGTGTGCGTCTGGTTCCCGTTGGTTTTCGGTCCGCAGCTTGTCGGGTAGGTCGTGGATGGCTTGTGTCATGGCTTTGTCGGCCTTCTCTCGTTTGACTGGGAACTCTGGCATGGGAGGGTGGTCGTTTAGGGATGGAGGGAGTATCGGCCTGAGGCTGTAGTAGAAGCAGCCGT
Source organism: Prorocentrum cordatum (assembly GCA_963575745.1). Taxonomy (NCBI): domain Eukaryota; class Dinophyceae; order Prorocentrales; family Prorocentraceae; genus Prorocentrum; species Prorocentrum cordatum. Next base: position 24,813 of record CAUYUJ010000131.1, on the reverse strand, counting down.
CCTTGTTGATGCTGAAGGCCTTGACGTTCTGGTCGGTTAGCTGCCGGGTGCAGCATGGATCGTAGTTGACGTCGCCTGGGAACTTCCACTTCGTGGTGCCTGTCTGCAGGTTGTGGTGGTACGCGAGGCTTCTGTTTGTGTCAGCGTGCGCAGTCCAGCCTGGTGGCAGCTTCGCGTTGCGGGATGGGTAGGGTCGTCGGGTGTCCCCTTGGTTGTACATTGGTGGGGCCAATGGGTTGCGGACGTGTCGTTTGGGCCCCTGCGTCGTTGTAGTTGTTTGTAATGGGGCTCTGCCTGGGGGTTGTCCAGGCGGCGGTGGCGGCTGGTTCGGCGTCGGAGTCGCGTTCTGGTTGTATATGATCCCGGGCTCCGGGCCCACGGGCCCCCCCCCCCCCCCAGATGGTATGGTCCCAGTATTCCTCGGGCCCCCCCCCAGATGGTATGGTCCCAGAGACGACGAGGACGAGGACGACGACGACGACGACGACGACGACGGCGACGGCGACGAGTACGACGACGGCGACGACGACGACCACGACGACGATGACGGCTGCGGCGGCGACGACGCCGGCGGCGGCGGCGGCGGCGACGACGACGATGACGACGATGACGACGGCGACGACGACGACGACGACGACGACGAGGACGACGACGACGACGACGACCTCTGATCCACCACAGCACCACACCACATCCACAGGGGGGGGGAGGGGGGCACCGCAGCGCAGCACCACGCCACGCCCACCTCTGAACCACCACAGCACCACACCACATCCACAGGGGGGGGGGAGGGGGGCACCGCAGCGCAGCACCACGCCACGCCCACAGGGGGGGGCGGGGGGGACCATCGCGCGGGGGGGGGGGGGCCCAATGGCATCAGCATTGGGGGGGAGGGGTGGGGGCCCAAGCCCTGGACCATATATGGGCTGGGAGGCAATCGGCATAGATAATGGGATGGTTTGTTGGACCTGTGGTGTAGATCTTCTCCGTGAGAGCTGTAGGTAAGTATTTGTTGGGATCGTGCGAGCTAGCCGTTGTGCTTGTTGTGGTGTGGTTTCTGGAAAAGCCGTATGCCAATCGGGGAAGTAGCTCTGTGTCCAGATGATGGGCTGAAAGCCTGCGTTGCGTAGTTTTTAGCAGTGTTGAAGCAGATGACGCGTGCTGTGGCTGTCCTCGTCCTCGACGAGGTACTGTCTTGCTTTGTGTGCATCTTGCTCGGGTAGTTTATCGATGTCGGTGACCTTTATCTTCGTGGCTCCACCAAGCTGGACGCGGGTGGGTTGCTTGTATCCTGGTGCTTCGGAGCCAGGTCGCGGTCTTACCTCGGGTAGTGCATCTACGTCTGGGGTAATCTCGGCCTGGTGCACGATGATCTCCCGCTTGTTGGCCTCCGCGTGGACGTTTGTGGTTCCGTCGATTCTTGTTGTGCATGTCTCCGAGGTAGCGGAGATCCCCTGCAGCGCCTGAGCTGGGTATTCGATGAGGGCGTTGTCGATGATGGCGGGTCATTTGGGGAGGTCGCTGGTGGGTGGCGTCACGTGGTCGATCTCCTTTGGAGGTAGTGGTGGCGTTCGGTAGGTGCCCGTCCATGTTGGTAGGAGTGCGAGTTCCCGTTGGTGGCATAGATGTACTGATACTCGCTGTCCTCCGAGGTTCGTCTCGTCGCAGTGCAATCCACCGATCGTTTGTGAGGTAATGTGGTGGCGACCGACAGCGGGGATGTAGTTGTCCGTATATGGATGTAGTGTTCCTCCTCCGCGGGTTTCCACGATGTCTCTTGCGTAGGCGGCTAGTGTTCCAATCTCGGAGGTAGGGTGCAGTGTGCCGTAGATGTCGGTGACCGCCGCGATGTATACCTTCGGGCTGTATCTCTCGATGTTGCTGTGAATGGCTGTGCGCTCTATCTCTTCGAAGTTGTGAAGCTTTTCCATGTCATTCTTTTTGAGGACGTGTGAAGTCTGGAGGTTCGTGAAGGGCTCTTCGTCCTTATTCTTCCGCGGTGGTGCTTGTAGCAGTAGTGGTCAGTACTTGTCAGCTGTTGTCGGGCCACTCCAGACTGGGGGCTGGTATCTTTTTGGGGTCGCGGTCGTTAGCGGCGTCTTCTAGTGTGCGGCACTTTGCGGCGGAGCGGTAATGCGGGTAGTTACCAGGTCGGTCCATCTAATGGTCTGTATCGGTCCACATCTCGTTGATGGAATGTACCACGGAGTTGTCTAGCATGGTAGCCCAGCTCTCCTTGACCTTGTCCTTCCAACACTCCCCACTTGCGGCGGGGTAGGCGATGGTGATGTGGTGCCGATAGAGGGCGCGGACGAAGCCGCCCTTCACTGCCGCGGGGACGTAGATGTAACCCAGGTCAAGGTAGACGTGCGTGTAGTAACGCTCAAGGGCTTCATGCGTGTTGACTCCTTGCGATGGCCTGACGATGCCTGTGCACGGAACAGCTTCTTGTGTTCTGGTTGGGGGTCTTCAAGAGTGTATATGGGCGCCTGCTTGTTGTCGTAGCCCTTGCTGTAGGACATTAATGTCTGCATTCTTTCTTGTTTGTACTCAGGCGGGGCACCGCTCCGTGTCTTGCGTGGGGTTGCGTTGATGACTGCAACTCGTTGCTGGTTGGCGTAGTCCAGGTCCTTGACTCCGTTGGTGCAGTGAAGCTTGACCTTGTTGATGTCGATGAACTTCGGTAGTTTGTCAAAGACGTCTGCAGGTATCCGGATGCATTCGTCTTGATCTTGTTGAGGTATTGTAAGCCGCTGAGGATGTAGATCCAGAGGAGACTTCATGGTGTGCTGCGCTTGGCAATGGGTGCGCCAAGGGCGCGCTGGCCAGCTTTGGCTTAGCTCTTGAGCCATGGCTGCGCTACGGTTAGTGATGTGTCAGGTGTTGTTATCGGGGGATGTGCAGGTGGGGGGTGGGGGGTGGCTTTTTTTTTACAGGGTAGGCGATCGGGCGCCACAGTGGGGCGTGCCAGAACCACTGCTGAGGACGCTGCTTGTATCCTGAGCAATGGACCGCCTTGGCCCGCGCAGTGCGGGGTGGGCACCACCAGTCGTCAGCCTGGTGTGCTCGTTGCCCCCTGCGGTGCTTGATCGTGCAGTATTTGGGTGCCTTAAACGTAGTAGTACGGGTCCAGCGGGACGTAGAACTTCATCATGCCGCCTTTCATGTCCCAGGTTTCGCGGTCTTTTGGTTGTGTCCATTTGTGGTGGATGGCGTCCATGCTGGCATGGGCCAGTCGTGTGCACATCTCGGTGGTGTGGGTCCTGGCGCTAGCTCTTTCCCCATAGCCATGGTTGCTCCGTCCAGTTGAGTGGTAGTGGTGTCCTGTGCCGTGGTTGCATCTTCCGAGTTTGGGTAGTAGTGCTATCGTCCGTCGTGCTTCTGCTGCTGGGGCCTGTATCGTGAGTAATGTAGTCGGTCTCTCGGCTGTGTGTCCAGTCATGCAATGGTCGAAAGTAATATGGTCCACACCATCAATGCCAACCATGTTTGTGATTTCCGTCAGTAGCCAGCAGCTTGCTGTATTTCTCCCATCGTTGACTGGCGGGCTACTCCATGATCATTGGGACCTTCTTGTTGATGGATATGTATGCAAGCAGAATATTTGTGCGCAGTAGCTTGTCGTCAATGTGTAGTTGTTCGAACTGCTTCAGAGACAGGTGCTGTAGTCCCCAAGCTTGGTGTCGGCTCTTCAGAGGTCGCTCTTGATACCCGCTCCATGTCTCGCGCGATGGTCCCGCTATGATGGCGGCCACGCGGCCGCGTAGTAGGTGGTCTCTCCAGAAGTGTATGGTGTCCCATTTCGTGAGGTCGCCCTTGTTCTCGTCGCAGGTGATGTCAATGGGGAGTGCTGTGATGCTGTTGTCGTAAGGGTTGAGGTATTCTATCCATTGCTGCACATCGCCATTGCTTCTGTGTCCGCTGCTGGGGTGTAGTATGACCTGTATCCTTGTACCTGTCGGTCTTGGCATCGGCGTCGGGTCAGGCCTTGGTTCCACCGGTGCTATAGCAGGTATGAGTACTTCCCTTGTAGCCTTGTAGTCCTTGATGTACAGCGGCGGTATGTCAGTCGTGTAGCTGGCTATGTGTGCGTGCAGTGGGGGTAGTCCAACCTTGATGTTGGCTTTTTGCTCGTCTCGTCTGGCTTCTGTGTTTGCTTCCGTGGTTGCTTCGTCATGCCTCTCTGTGTTTCGTCTCCAGGGTGCCGCGCATGCGATTCACGCGAGTAGGTGCTTGACGAGTCATCCAAATGTGCGGTATTCGTTGGGGCATGTCAGGCACATTGTCCCATGGACCTATCTGGCTTGGTGGTCGTCTATTGGGTGATGTTTCCATGTGGACGTAGAATGAGTTGATCTCTGTAAAGCTGGCTCCACATTCGTAACACATTATCGTCTAGTCGTTGTGTTTGTCGTCCAAAATGAATTGTGGGACAAGGTTGTTGTCTTGGTAAAGTCGCAAGTTGTTGTGCCATGGTCGTATGTGCTCTTGGTCAAGATTGCGTCGTATGTAGCGCCGTGTCACGGTCTTAACCTGAGCCGTGAAGATCTGGGGCTTCCCGCGAATTGCGCTGAGGACAGGGTCGAGGTCTACGGTAGGGTGTAGCTTGTAGCTTGTGCTCGTCGTCGAGGTATGTCCACATCCACTGTAGATCGTCGTATATCATCTGTCCTCATGATGAGTCTCGGCTGAGGTTGGCGTCGATTATTCGTGATATTATGGTTGGCGCGTGTTGTAGTAGTCTCGGTAAGTATCGTAGCCTGAAGATGCGCATGGCGAGGTTCGCATCTGGTCGTCTAGCTTCAGTCAGCACCTTGCCGTTGTTTACCTTTTGGTGGTCGTGGTTGTTGGCCTTGCATCCAGCTGCCATCCTGTACCCCTCCAGGTACTCTGTCTCGATGCCATGGGGCTGCCCCTGGTTCAGAGGGTTCCAGATGTGTGAGTTGTAGAAGAGGGCCGAGTTGGTGAGCGCATCGTTGAGGAAGGTCTTGTTGTCCATGCTCAGCTGTCTTCGCTTGTAGACTTCCATGCGTAGTGGAGCCCTGATCGGTGTAGCCTTTGAGATTAACTGCTGTATCTCTGGACCTTGTCCTCCGTTGTATTTTGCTGTGCCCAGCGATATCTGGTAGTTGACGAACTCGATTGGCTCGCTGAGGTGCTCGTTCTCTATGTTCGTGATGTTGGGTTTGGCGAGTTGCATCTTCGCTGTTCTGCTCTGGCGTCCATGTAGGAATAGCATCATCTGTTTCTTTTGGGGGCGTGGAGTCCCATGCCATGGGTCAGGGTCCATTTGACTATGATGTTGGAGAGCGCCTTGGCCGTGTCGATGATGTCGTGTAACGTGTTCTGTCGTATACGTGTGTGCGCGTTCATGTCGTCTAAGGAGGATGCGTTTGCAATTTGTGCTCCTCCATCCTCCCCGTCTCTTGCTTGTCTGCCCTTGGGGAAGATGACTTCCTGCTGTCATGTGTCGATGTCTATCTTAAGGATGCTGTCGATCGTGTCCTCTGCAATGTGCCGCGTAGCCTTTGCAAAGAGGTAGTTCACGGTGAGGCCTGACGCTGGTACTCCAGGTCGCGTGCCAGTACGTGGCGGCGCTAGTCTGGTGGATTCTTTCGTGGTGGCCCGCGTGTCCGTGTGCTCGTCTTGTAGCACTGCGCATCGGTGCTCGTCGTCCACGATGTGGTTGAATCTGGGCGCTCCTTCCGTGGCCATCTGTAGTGCACGAAGGCATGGTTCGGGTATACTGATGTCGTGTAGCAGTTCGTTAAGCTCATCTGGTGTATGCGGGAGCTGGAAGACAACATGAAGTACCGCTCTGTAAAGGGCGTCCTTCGGGTCCAAGAAAAGTAACATAGCTGATTCTCCTCTTTCTCCGAGGTAGTCCATGACGCCCAGGGTCACATGCGTGATGAAGTTGGTGGGCTGGCGTGGTCGCGCCCCGTATTGTGCGCCTCGTAGTAGTTGAGCCGTGATGCTCTTGAGCCTGGTGCGTCGTAGGAAGCGGTGGTGGTGCATAGCTATAATACTGTTGAGTAGTATCACCCGTCCCGCTTGTAGGTCAGGTTTAGTTGCGTTGGGCTTGGAGAGCGACATTTGCCATCCTCCTTTGTGAGATGGTGGCTCCACGGTCGCAAGGTGCACCTTTACCAGGAGTGGGTGGTAGATCCTGGTCATCCTTTTCGGAGCGATCTTGCAGTAGTCATCGATGAGGGTGTCAGGGCCTCCACTCCTTGTTTTGCCAGTGTGAACTGTCGCTTTGTCTCTTCTTTGGTGATGACGTTGCGGAGTGGTGTGTTGTGCAGCGTTCTGATTGTGGCTGCGTAGTTGGCGTGCCTGTTGCACTTGTCGGTAATCTCTTGCGGGCTCATGGTCTTAAGTGCTCGGCGATGGCGAAGTGGTCTAGTTCTGCTTCCGCCTGTTGTAGTTGATCATGTAGTGGCTGTCCGCCAGGGCCGATGACGTGTAGGTGTTCAGCTGTGACGCGTCCTGGTCCGCCTCCATACCTCAGGAGCCTCTTGATGTCAACCCATGCTCTTCTGGGGTCGTTGTTGATGTAGGCGTCCCCTGTGCGGTTGGCAATGCCCGCGAGGTAAATGGAGCGGTCAGTCTCGATGGTGCTTGCAAGCTGGGGTGATGATCCGCGTGGGAATGTGATCGCTGCCAGTGCTATCTCCTCGAGCTGGGCGTTGATGTGCATGATGTCTTCAGCTACGCGTTGAAGTGCAAATAGGGTTTCTGGGTTTGTCAGGGCCTCGTGCGCGCTGATGCCGCGGGTGCTGGCTTCGTAGATCTGGTAGACTAAGGTGATGAGGCCTACCCGTGTCTTGATGTTGTCGCCTCTTTTGTCGTAAGCGTCGTGGTGGCCGTTGGGCTGCCTTCCGTACGCGGATGAGGGCGAAAGCTGTTGTTTGTAGGTATGGCTTCCTTGGGTGGACCTTGTCGGTTTTTAAAGTCTCGATGCCTGCCTCATGTACTTGTTGTGCGAGGCAGCTAGCGTGGTCGTTCATCTGCTCTTGGTAGGGTGGTAGTGGGATCATAGCGATCTCGTCCTTGAACTTCTGTTGAGCTCCTGGGTCTCGCAGCTTTGCGCGGTCCATGGGTATGCCACATCTCTTGATGTCGGTCTTCCCGGTGTAGGTCAAGTCAGCGATGATCGGGTAATGGTCTTCGTCTTCCTGGTGGGTATCGAAGTCGTCGAGGACTTCTATGTGCTTGATGGTCGTCTCTTGTCCGCATGGTAGGCGGATGTAACCGATGCGCTGCTGGATGTTCTTTCCGTGACTGGGTCCAGGTGTCTGTATATCAGTGTTGGCGGCGAAGAGGTTGTGCTGCTGCAGGTAGGCGTGGCAGTACTTTCCTCCTCTGTTTTCTTCTTCAGGTTGACCTTGATTTCCAAAATGAGGACAGGTGATGCTCCCAGTAGTACCGTTGGCATCGATGAGGATGATGTCGCCGTTACATTTTTCCGTCTCAGCGCTGATGTTGTCCCACTACTGGTTGCGCGCAAGGTCGCCGGCATGTGAGTGTGGTGGGTGTGCGACCACTATTGTTCTGTTGAGCCCAGCTGCTGTGCATTTGACTATCAGTAGCCTGGGGTTCTGGGTCATTATTGTCCAGTGGCTGGGTTTGCAGTATAGCTGTTGTCCGAGCAATCCAATATGTGTTTGTCGTGTCAGCTTGCAATGATGGTGTATTGGTCGGCGGTGTGGGTTCCACGTGGTAGTCTTGGCTCCTGCATGCCGATGATGTGTATTGCGATGTCGGAGAGCTGTTGTCGGATGGCTGTGAGTCTTGCTATTTTCTTTTTTTGTCGCGTCCCTGCTTCTCGGGGATCTTGAAGGCGCGCGCGTTTAGGTGCAGATGCGGATGTCGATCTTCCTGTCGGTGGAAGTCTCGGTGTGCCTCGGTACAAAGTGGATCGGTCGAGCTTGTATGTTGGCTTGAGGTGCCTCCAGTCCGTGTTGGTTCATGTTGGGGTAGGCGTCCGTGGTTTCGCTGTCTGCTTCTTGTAGCCACTCCCATTGTCGTTCTCTGTCGGCGTGGAAGGCTCTTGTCCATTCTTCTTGTGGACATTGCTGGTACTTGCTGGGCGTAGCTGCGTACATCTTGACGATATTGTCTGCGAGCTTATTCCAGGGGTGTCCTGTGTGTGCTCGTACTGGTCAGTGCTGAGGTTGACCGCTGCGGAAGTGAGGTCGTGTAGTAGTCGTCCTAAGTCGGTCATCTGATTGGGTTTCTTTGGTGGGAAATTGCACTTAGCGAATCCTCTGGCGATCCTGGAATCGGTGTGTATAGTGTCATCAGGCTTGTGAGTGGCGTTGTGGAAGTGTGCACATATCCGTGTATGCGCCCATATAAGAGCTGCTAGTTCTGACGTGGTCGAGTTACAGGGAACGTTGTCATGCCTAAATGATAGGTTGTTGTGGGATCCGATGCTTCCCTGGTAGATGTAACCTTGTTCGTCTTCGGTGGTGATAACCAGGGCCCATGAGTCAGTCTTGGGTGCAGTCACGCTGATGTGTGCAGTCTGTGTATAGTGCCATCTTTTGACCTGTTGATGGGGTCGAGGTGGGCGCAGAACATGCGCCATGGCGGCGGCTGGGTGGAGGTCGGGTACGTCAGCGAGGTCATGTTGGTGCTGGGGAGTGGGTGGCAATGTGCGCCTCAGGACGGCCGCTGTCGGCTCCGTGGGGGGGAACGGAATTGTCACTGTAAAGTTCCGTCCTTGCTGTGCACTTCGGGGGGGGAGTGGCTCCTCCTCTGTAGGAGCGTCGGTCTGCAGATGTCGCGCCCTCCGCGTTGATGTCCAGGTCGCCTCGCACGGAGCCCGGGCTATGTATCTGGTTGAAGCAGGTGTTGTGAGGTCTATGGCTGCCCCGCCGTCCCTCTCAACAGACAGGCTTTCTGAGCTATCTCCATCCCCCTGGAGGTTAGCTACTGATGGCGTTGTCTCGGTTTCCCTGCTCGCACGTGTATTCAGTGCGTTGCTGCAGGGGTTGTCCGAGGAGATGCGCCGTCGGCTGTCTGTGCGGCGCTGGTAAAAAAGGGAGCACTGCTGCTCGTCGAATTGCAGTTCGGCGTTGGTAGAGGGATCGTGCATTGGGCCGTGCGCGTCTGTCGTGAAGCTAGTCGTTCCATGTGTGACGTGCTCTGGCGTTGACCCTCCTAGTGAGGTGTCGTTGAGTCTATTGGTTGTTGCTATATTGGCCCTGTTGGCCTCAGTGGTGGTGGTGTCCCCAATGCCGCCGTCCCTCGTGAGTTTTTGCGGTTTGGTCGCTGGCACCCCCGTCGATGCCGCTGCTATCGCTGTCGTCGTGGTGGTTCACTGGGATGATGTTCCTCTCATCTGCTGGGTCAACTGCGCCCTGGCCGTTGTCCGCGGCGAAGCGTATTGAACGTCGTGGTGCTGACTGAGATCGGTTTGGTTCTGCGCGCTTGCGGTGCATGCGAACTGCTTTCTTTGGCTGGGCGGGAGATTTCGGTGGCATTGATGCTGATCTGTTCGGTGGGGTGCCCATATGGAAGGTCGGTGCTGGTCGGAGGCCGATCGGTGTCATGCACTCCGTTGGTGATATGCTTGCTTCCCTTGGCGGTGTGCGTGGTGTCGTTTCGGCTGTTCCTGTTGGTTGGTTGGTCTAGTAGTCCCTGTTCGTTTGCTATCGGTGTCGGGGCTCCGTCTCCTTCTTAGTCGCTGCGCTGGATGTGGAACTTTTCCGTTCAGCTGAGGTAGTAGTCGTCTGTCCTCGGCTGCGTTGAAGCTGGTTCCCACGGCTCAACTTGAGGTAGCATCTGTTCTATGAACCGCACAGGTCGTGAAATTTGAGTAGCACTGTCAGCGTATGGTAAGGTGGCTGAGTGCTCGCTTTCGGGTGTCGTCTTCGTGAGGTTGAACAGATCCTTCTCGCGTTGGTAGTCGTCCCTTTGGGTCTGGGTGCCCTGGTCCCGGAAGTCGGATATCTCGGAGTCAGGGATGACGATGAGCTGAGCTCCTTGGTCGACTTCTTGTAGTCCTGTTCATTGTGGCGCCTGAGGGAAGGTACCAATGGAGTGGTGGTCGTCGTCCCTGAGCTGGTTGGCGAAGTCGTGGGCGAAGTCTGCTTTTTCGTTCATTCTGCATAGCGTGGATCTCTGAGCGGGCGTCCTCGAGCTGTTTTGCTTGTTGCTGCATTTGTGTCTTTGTGACATGTTGCTTGTTGTGTAGCTGCTGGAGGAGTTGCCCCTGCGACTCTATGGAGGTCTTTGCAGCGTTGAGCTGGTGTTGGTCGTAGTGTATGCGTTTCGCTTGTAGCTCCGCTGTCGCCGCGTAAGCCTCTTTGTGCCGGTAGAGCTGGGTGATGTGGCTCTGCGTGTCCTCGGTCCGTCCCTCTAGTACCCGGATGATCTCGGTCTTGTTCTGGTGCAATTTTCTTCGGTATGCATGATCTGCTTTTGCCCGTAGATCTCGTTCTCGAGGTAGTTGATCCTTTGCTCTGGGAGGTTGTAGTTTTGCTGGATGTGCTTTCGGGCCAGATCCTCGATGTTCGCGTTCCTGGCTTCCGCTGTTGCGAGTTTTTGTCGCAGTTGTTCTTGTGCCTGCTGTTGGTCGTGGGGTTGATGGGCTGCGTTCCTTGTCTGCTGTAGGTCGTTGGTGATGATCTGTTGTTGGTGCTCTAGGTGCTGTATGGCTTCGTCTTTCTCTTCTAAGCTCTTGTCTAGGTTCTTGTACTGGATGAGCGTGTCCGAAGCGCGTGGCTGCCGTGGTTGATGTATTTGTAGTCGTGCTTCTTCCAAGGCTCTTTGTAGGTACTCGCTGGTGGTGGCTATCTCCTGGTGGCTCTCGTAGTATTGTCTTGATTCCTGGGAGATTTTGCTGTTGTGGTCGACGCTCTGGCGCATGATGTTGTTGGCCTCGCGGAGCTCGTTCCTGAGGTTCTCGTTGGTGATGCTGTCTTTCTCGGTCTTGTGCGCGCTGTGCTCTGCGATCTTCTCGGTTGCGTTCCTGATTGTGTGGATCTCTTTCTTGTGCTCCTCCATCTGGTCGTTCTCGCAGCGCTGGAGCCTGCGGTAGCTTTCCTTTTCGTTCTTGTAGTGGGACTCCTTCGCTTCCCCGAGCTGGTTGATGATGGCTTTTTGCCGTGCAGCATGACTTCGTTGTGCTTCAGCTTTCTGCTGTGCTTCTTGTAGCTCTTGTCGCAGCTTATTGACGGTGGAGGCCTCCGTGGGTACTTGAGTCGCTGGTGGTGCTGGTGACATTTCCCCGATGCATCCTCGGTGACGTCTCCCCATGTTGGGTGCAGGGGTGTCGGAGCGTTGTTGCTTTGTGCGCCTCCTGGGTGTTGTTGCTGACTCGGCGTCCGCATCGTCATCCGAGTCGGCCCCCCTGATGCTGTCGTCAAGCCTTCGAAGTTGGCGATGCCGATCTCCCAATACTGTGGCCTTTTGCTGGAGCTCCTCCAGCTGTTGTTGTGAGTCGTCCATCTGGGTAATTGTGTCGTTGATCATGCTCTCGACCTCTCTTCGCTGGTCCTTTGCGTCGTACGGGTATAGTAGCATGGACTTCTGTAGACGGATCTTGGTGACGATTCCGTCGAAGTCGTAGTCGTCGTTGGCGTGCCGCTGGATGGTGGTAATGAGGTAGTCGACGTCTGATTTGCAAGTCTGGAGGTACTCCTTGACTCTGTCGAAGCGGTGCATTGGGGGTAGCTCGTTCCAATGCTGCTTTCTTCTGGCTTCGGTGAGGGTCATGGGGACGATGTTGGCAGCCGTCTCTTTTCTCTCCTCCTGTCTGCGCTTCACGTTGAGGCTGTGCTGTGGTTGCTTTTGTGCTTGCTGCTGGTGCTGCTGTCCCATGGAGGTGCTGCTGCCCGTGCCGCGGGTGTCGTCACGGCTGCGGGCGCGCCATTGTGTCCGAGGGGGTCCTGTGGTGTCCCCTTGGTATTGCTGGTGTCGGTGCTGGTACTGCTGCTGGTGCCACTGTTTGTTGTGGTAGCTGCCGACTGGAGTCTGTGCCATCTTGGGCGCCATGGTGGTGGCGGGTGGTCGGGGTGGTTGTTGGGCGCTGTGGTGGACTTGGAGTAGTCGTGCTCGGTCCAGTTGTAGTAGTACTCGTGCGTCGGCGCCTTCCTGTCGTAGTCGTCGATATCAGGCAGGACTGCGATGGCGTGTAGAGCAGGTCGTGGTAGACGAAGTCGGCGAGGAAGAAGTAGCCCAGGAAGCCGATGCCGCAGTCCTGAAGGACGCAATGAATGTCGCGGGCCTGAAGGATACAATGAATGTGGGGAGCAGGTTACGGTATGGGGAGTGGGGGGCCTCCAGGCCCCAACGCCTCTCTTCCTCCTCCTCCTCCTGCCCTTCCGCATGCGAATCCAGCCGTGTGGGCTTCCGGCCTCCTGGCAGTTGTCGGTCGGCCTGGTCCCTCGGTGCCGCCGCTGCCGCCGCTGCCGCCGCCGCGGCTGCTGCCGGCGCCGTGGCCGTCACCGTCTCTCCATGGGGTGCTGCTGCCCCTGGCTGCCGCTGGCGAGGGGGTGGGGCGAGGCGGAGAGGGATCCGCCGGGGAGGGAGGAGGACAGCGAGGAGAGGACGGAGGTCGAGGACGAGCAAACCACACGGGCAGAAGCTTCCCGAGATCCGCGCGGGGGGTTCTCGGATCGGTGCTCGGCCCCCCTCATCATTGGCGCGCGAAGCGCGCGCCGGGGTCGGCGCGCCGCGAGGGCGGTTCCCAGAAGAATCCGCTCGGATTTCCGAACGTTCATGCTTTCTGGTTCCCTCTACGAGCAGGGCGGGAGGAAGGGGACAGCCATTCGTTTTTTTTTTTTTTTTTTTTTTTTTTTTTTTTTTTTTTTTTTTTTTTTTTTTTTTTTTTTTTTTTTTTTTTTTATTATTATTATTTTGGCGCAGGCAGCCAGAGGCTGCAACGAGAGGACGGGGAGAGGCTGCGGCGGTGCTCGGTGAGGGCAAGATGGTCAGGAGCGTCAGCCTCGAGATGAAGAGAACCGATCACGAGGAAGAGCAGGAGGAGCAGCAGCTCGTTTCCGAGGGCGAGGGCGGGGAAGAAAGGGGAGCAGCACGAGGGAGACGACGAGGACACATATACTCAACGAGACCCTTGATACTCGAAGCTCAAGCGTCGATCGATCGATCCTCGATCGCTCGACGACGACGAGCGCACGGATCTTCGAACGATGTGCCGAACGGCTCGACCCAGGACTCCCCGTCCCGCGACCGTCGCCGCCGCTCCCAGGGGAGCCCGCGCCGAGCCGTGGTCACCGCAGCCGTCGCAGCCGCCGCAGCCGCCGCGGTCGCTGCCGCCACCGCCGCGGCCGCCGCCGTCGTCGTCGTCCTCGTTGTCGTCGTCGGCGCCGGCGTCGGCGTCGTCGTCGTCGTTGTCGTCGTCGGTGTCCTCGACGTCGGGGATCGGAAGTCTTCACACCTGCTTTACATCCGAGGAACCCAGACTTCCCAAGTTTTTTTTGGAAATCTCGCTCGAGGTCTTTTGCTGCAATTTTCGGGCGGCCGTATCTCGGCCCACGGACTGTTCGTCAAGAAGCGCCCTGGACGAGAACCAGGCCCCAGGGAAGTGGTCTGAGGGTCAGGAGGCTGGTTACTTGAGAGGATCGATTGGTCGGTCTGGGTGTTTAACCCCAGCGAACATCGGAAAACCTTGGCAGCACATCTCCTCGCACCATGGTCACGGGCAGGGGGGTCCCATGATGATGACGATGATACTGATAATGATAATGGTGATGGTGATGCTGAAGCTGCTGCTGCTGCTGATGATGAACGATGTTGATGATGTTGATGATGCTGATGATGATGGTGATGCTGATGACGAGGATGACGACGTTGAGGATGATGACGACGATACTGATGCTGATGCTGATGCTGCGGCTGGTGGTGATGATGATGACGACGATGATGTTGATGATGCTGATGATGATGGTGATGATGATGACGAGGATGACGATGTTGATGATGATGACGACGGTACTGTTGCTGATGCTGATGCTGATACTGATGCTGCGGCTGGTGATGATGCTGATGACAACGATGATGATGATGCTGATGATGCTGCTGCTGATGATGATGCTCATGCTGATGATGATGACGATGACGACGACAACGACGATGATGATGATGATGATGATGATGATGATGATGATGATGATGATGATGATGATGATGATGATGCCGCTGCTGCTGATGATGCGGCTGCTGCTGCTGCTGCTGCTGCTGCTGCTGATGATGATGATGATGATGATGATGATAGTGATGACGATGCCGATGACGACGACGCCGACGACGACGATGACGAGCAGATCATGCCACAGCGATGTCCTACCAGGACAGCCTCGCCCAGAGACTCAGAAGCCTGCAGCATGGGCCGAGCGGACGAGGCCGACACGTCCGCTGGCATGCCGAAAGGCCGATCACCTCGGGCCTGCCCCTCGCCAGCTCCTCCTCATCCATTGGCCTGCACCCCGCATGCGTGTGCTGTACAGTCAACCCGATTTGTAAGGATGGGCAACCTCCCCAAGGGTACCCTTGCGTCCTTGCCTCCTCGGTCCATGCTTGGCCACTTTCGTTGGCCGCGCTCCGCTCGAGACGCTTCGACATGGGCGTCCAAGGCGCTTGCGTCCTTATCGCGCATCCTTATGATATGGGCCGGCAGTACGTCCCTGGCAGAGTTTCCGAGGGTGCGCCGTTGGATCCCCCAAAGGGGGGTTGGTGGGAACCCCTTCCCCCCCCCCTTTTCCCGATCCATCGTCGGGGACCCCCTCCCTCCCCTTTTCCGATCCGTCGTCGGGGAACCCCCCCCCCTCCCCCCCCTTTCCCGATCCGTCGTCTGAAACCCCCCTCCCCTTCCCCCATTTCAACAGGGGGGGGAGTCCGACCCCCCCCCCCTCTCCCCCCCCTTTGGCCGCCACAATCAAAGCCCCCCCCCCTTTCGCCACGGCGCCTCCGAGCTTCGGAAACCAACCGTACCACCCCTAACACTAATCTTCACCCTAACCCTAACCCCTAGCCCTAGCCCCAAACCTTAATCCTAGCCCCAAACAGTACTCAGTACTCATTACGCACTACTCACTACCCACTACCCATTAGTCGCTATTCACTACTCACAACTCACTACTCACGACTCACTACTCCATACCCACTACTCAGTAACCACTACCCGCTAGCCCCTACTCCCTACTCACTACTCGCTGCTCACTACAATCTACTCACTATTCACTACCCACTATTCAAAACTCACTCCTCACTAAACACAACTCACTACCCACTACTCACTATTCACAAATCATGACTCAATACCCGCTAACCACTATACTCACTACTCACTACTCACTACTCACTGCCCACAACTCACTACTCACTATCCACTACCTGCTATTCGCTACTCCCTACCCCCTTTTACACAGTACTCACTTCTCACTATTCACTACTCGCTATTCCCTACACCCTATCCGCTACCCAACACGCACAATTCAGTACCCAGTTCTCACTATTCACTGCGCTCCCCTACTCACTACTCCTACTCACTACTCCCAACTCATTACTCACTACTCACTGCCCACTACCCTGTACGCAATATTCATTACATGTCAAACACTACTCATTGCCCACGACTCAGTACTCACTAAGCACCTATTCGTTACCCACGGATCACTATCCACTACTCACTATTGAGAACGCACAGTTCACTACTCACAACTCACTGCCCACAACTCACTACTCACTATCCGCTGCTCGCTACCCGCTACTCCCTACTCCCTACACAGTACTCGCTGCGCACTACTCACTACTCACTACTCGCTACTCCCTACTCGCTACTCGCTACCCAATACGCAAGATGCAGTACACACTACGCACTACTCACTACTCCCTATTCACTACCCCCTACTCCCTACTCCCTATTCAGTAGTCACTAGTCACAAGTCGCTACTCACTACTCGCTCTTCAGTACTCACTACTCATTACTCACGACTTACTGCCCACTACTCACTACTCACTATTACTATTTGCTATTCTCTACGCACTACCCAGTACCCACTACTCAATGCCCACTTCTCCCTTCTCAGTACTCACCACTCACTGCTCCCTACTCAGCACTCACTACTCACTACTCACTAATCACTACTCGCTGCCCCCTACTCGCTAGTCACTGCTGACTACTCCCTCTTCGCTACCCACAACTCACAATCCCCTTTTCGCGTCTCGCTATTCACTACTCGCTGCTCCCTATTCGCTACTCACTAGTCACTACCCACTCCCCACAACCCACTATTCACTACTCACTATTCACTATCCACTACTCACTGCGCACTACTCACTCCTCACTCCTCACTACTCGCTACTATCTACTCACTATTCACTACTCACTATTCACTACTCACTTTTCACTATTCACTTCTCATTATCCCGAGGCCAGGCCCCCCCCTTGCGGGAGAGGTCCTCTCCCCGGCCCCCTGTTCGGCGCAAAGGGGGCACGAGGGGGGGGGGGGGTCGAACCCCCTCCCTTTCCAGCGCCAAGGGGGGGGGGGGGGGGTTCTGACCCCCCCCTCTGACCCCCCCCCATTCAAGGGGGGGGGGAGGGGGAACGGGGGGGGTTCGGACCCCCCCTCTCCCTTAATGGGGGGAGGGTGGGGGGAGGGTTCGAAAATCTCACCCCCTCTTTGAAGGGGGGGAGGGGTGGGGGGGGGGTTTGCGAGCACCCCCCTTCTTTTGCGTATTCAGGGTGATCCACTGGCGCGCTTTCCTCCATTATGGTGCTCCGTCGCGGACGCCAGAGTCCTGAAGCCCCCTCATCCGCAATCGCTTCGGCTCTGGCGGACAGGCCGCGGCCCGCGGGCGCGCGCGCGCTGGTGCGCGCTTGCGCGCCCGCGTCGGCTTGCAGGCCTCGGGCTGGGCCCGCGAGGGGGCCTCGCACCCCGAAGAGGAAAGCGGCCCGTGAGCGTAACACTTCTCGGAGGGCGCGACATGAGAGCCTGGCGCTGCAGTTTTTTTCACAGCGGGCGTTTCCGCCCGGGGCCCCGGGGACCAACACAGGTCGGTCTGGCCCGGAACATGGCGCAGACAGGATACTGCAATGTTGGAGTGTCTCATCGCTCTTTTTTTGTTTGTTATTGTTTCTGTATTGTTATGGTTTTCTTATTTGGTTTGTTCTTTGTAGTTGTTTTCAACGCCTTTTATGTTTCCCCTGCTTTGTTTTTTGTTGCCAAGGGCTAGTAGTGGTTGTCGTGCACAAGCGTGAAATGTTCCAGATCCATACGTCGAGTGGGCTTCGGTCGTGATTCTCTGCGATGGCGCACCTTTCTCCGCAGCGTCCGATCTCCAGAAGGGGGGAGGAGGACGCGCCGCCTCGTGGGGGGCCGGCGCCGACCCAGGAAGTGCGTGCGGACCGCGGCCAGCCTTCCGCAAACTCCGAGAGGCAGTTTCCTCCTCCTCCTCCTCCTCCTCCTCCTCCTTCGCCTTCCTCCTCCTTCGCCCTCCTCCTCCTCGTCCTCCTCCTTCGCCTCCTCTGCCTCCTCCGCCTCCTCCTCCTCCTCCTCCTCCTCCTCCACCTCGCCCTCCTCCCCCTCGCGCGAGCGCGCCCTTCTCGGATTGTGAAGGCGGGGTGCAGGCGCCACCAGCCTGCGCCTCGCAGGCCGAGCTCCGCGCGCTGTCTCTCGCCGTCGTCCTCTCTGTCTCCCTCCTCCCCGTCCTCGTCGTCGTCCTCTCGGTCCTCCGCCCGCCTTCCCGCTCTCTCAGATCCGGACGATGCAATTTTCTTCACGCTGGGCGTTTTCGCCTGGTGTCGGGCTTCGGTGCCATCACAGGTCGATCTGGCTGGAAAATTGCAGCCGGAAGATGACCAGATCATCCGTATTACCACGTATGTCGAGCGTGGTTATTACACAGTCGTGCCCCGTATCTCCCAAACCCCATCCTCCCAATCCGAGTGTTTTTCTGGCAAACAGTGCTCGCACTTACCAGGAAGCTGGGTATACATGACGTGGCTGGCCTGTGCGAGAGTTCGATGCACACGTGGCCACATATCTTTGTAGCGCTCGTCCCTCGTTTGGCCAAAAGCGGTGGTCCTTTCCGGCGAGGATTTTTTCACGTTGCCGCCCGTGGCCACGTCGTGGCCGCCTCTAGGTTGCATCATGTTTATTCTTTGTAAATGAGAGTAGAGTCTACCACTTTCTTCTCCCGAGACTTATCGCCCCCCCTTGGGACACTGCCTCGTCGGTCGTTTCCCACATGAATTCATGTTCTCCCAGGCACGCCAGGTCTCGCCCCCCTCATCACTGTCAATTAATGCTATGGGCGCGCACTTGTTTATCACTAAAATGGATATTCGAATCATCTCTTGCAAACAAAAGCACAACGTCCACACGCGCGCGCACATGTCCAAATCACACCAAACACATTATTTTGGCAAGGAGTTCAATACAAGAGCGAAATTACCCGTATGTTTTCCGCCGCAGATCTTGCACACTCTCTGCCCGCGCGCATTTGCCGAATCACAAGAAAGCAAGATGATTTTAGCGATCTGATCCTGAACACGCAATCTCATCTCAACGCGCGCCGCATCCGCGTTGATCCAGCATGCGCTCAGTGCGCAAATCCGTACCAAATAATACCACTCGGGTCACACTCGCGCGCGCCACCACGCGAAGGTGTCGAGCTCTCTTCACAACCAGAGGCTGTCGAACCATTTCCAAATTCAGCTTTTCAATACCCTATGACAAGAACACATGTTTTTCAACAAGCAGTTTGCCGGGGTTCCCGCGCGCGCTTCCTCGCCGTCATCCTCACCAGCGCCGCCGCATCACAAATCGACATCGACAATCGCAGCAGTTGCCGCCTTCACCACTCAAGCAGCTTCATCATCGACACATGGACATCATCATCGTCATCGGCGCTACCAGCATCGGCGCTGTCAACGGCATTACCATTGCCATCGTCATTTCCGCCACCACCATCGCTACTATCATCATCGTTACCGCCGTTGTCGACGTCATCATGGTAATGCGCCCGCCCGAGTCACTGACCCGCATTCATGGGCCCGCGCGCCAGCGCGTTTTTTGCTATCTGTAAGCGCCATCGCGGCCGCATCGGTTGCTCCTAACCAGCTGGCCGCTTTGCGCGCGAGCTTGCGCGCGCTAGCGCGGCCGCAGGGATGCGCCAGTCAAGGCCGAGCAGTTATCGCACTTTCCGCCGCTTGGGTTTTGCAAACCAAGTTGCGGGTGGCATGGTGGAATGATTGCGCGAGCAGAGGAGCTAACAGAACATGAGTGTCCCAAAATGAACCGCTGCAGCACGTGGCTTGCACCACATAGCTTGCACATCCACAGTGCAATAATGTACTCTCGGATGTTCGCGTTTGCCAAGATTTGCTTCTGCTTTCTTCTTCGGCCAGGGGCCGCGGTGGGAAGGGGCTCCGCGCGGCGGCTAGCGCTTGTGCCGAAGAATGGCGGACAATCGCCGCTCCATTACCATGAGCCCGAGCCCCGAGCCGCCGAGTCCCCGGGCCAAGCAGGTCATGCAGCAGATCAAGACGATCGCTTCCGAGGCCGCCGACTACAGGGACGTGGGCTCCAGGCTCACGGAGATCTCGCGCGCCTTCGGGGAGGAGCTCAGGTTGCTGCGCGCCGATCACGACGCTCTGAGGGCGGATGTGGCTGCCATGCGCGCGAGCCTGGAGATCGCAGGCTTGCTGCCCAGCAGGGACGTGGAGAGCAACGCACAGGGCAGCTGCGGTGAGGGCGTGAAGGCAAAGGCCTCGGCGCCGAGTTCCCCGTGCAGCTCCCCCGCCAGGAGCGGCCGGCGCACGAGAATCGCGCAGGCGGACTGCACGCCAGACGTGCGGCGAAGCACCAGCGTCCACGAGCCGCGAAAGCCTGCGCCGCTGGGCCACTCGGTGTCCTTCCCGGTCTTCCCGCAGCTGTCGGCACGCGGCCCCCGATCCGCGCGCGGCCCCACCACCGAGGGCGCCGCGCCGCAGCTGCGCACCGCCGAGCGCGCGCGGGGGCGGGCCGGCGTGCACACCATCGGCGCAGAGGCCGAGCCCGCTGCCTGCGCCCGGGCGACCAGCCCGCGGGAGGCGGGCCCGGCGAGCGGCACAGGCCGGCCCAGGCTCAAGGCCGAGCCGGCTGCCTGCGCCCGGGCGACCAGCCCGCGGGAGGCGGGCGCTGCCCTCGCCGCCCCGGCGGGCGGCACGGGCCGCCCCAGGCTCAGGGCGGCGGCCGGCAGGGGGGCGGCCGAGCTGCGCGAGTTGGCCCAGGAGGTCCTGGACCCGGCGAAGTCGCCGGAGGAGCACCGCCGTGCCTTGGCCAGCGCGCAGCGCCTCCTCCGCGACGAGGGCGCCGGGGCCCTGGCTACCTGCTCTGGCGGCAGGACGCTGCTCGGGCTGGCCGCCGAGGCAGGGCGCCTTGACCTCGCACGCCTGCTGCTGCAGCATCGCGCAGATCCCAACGAGAGGGACGAGCTGGGCGTCAGCGCGCTGCACCTGGCGGCTCTGGGGGGACATGCGCAGGTCAGTGCGAGCTTGCTCATGGCGCGCGCGGAGGTGGACATCCTCGACCGCTTCGCGCGGACGCCGCTGTTCTTGGCTCCTTCCAAGGACGTGTGTAGGGTGCTGGTTGAGCGGCGCAGTGATCCCGCAGCGGTCAGCAAGCAGGGCGAGACGGCGCTGCACTGCGCGGGCCGCAACGGCTACAGCGAGGCCCTCTCCTGGCTGGAGCAGCGCGCGCCGCGGCCGGCCCGCGACCTGCGTAACCGGGAGGGGCTGACCGCGCGGGAGCTGCTGCTGCGGCGGCCGCCAGACCAACGGCTGCAGCGGCGCAACAGCGACGACGTATGCGGGATCCGCGTGGCGCCAGGAGCGCAGGCGGACCCGTTCGTCGGCCCGCAGTCGCCCAGCGGCGCAGCGGCGTCCGCCGCGCAGGCCGCCCCCTGCCGGGAGGAGAGCGGCCAGGACGCCGAAGGCTCCGCACAGGGGGAGCCGGCCTTCCCGCCTCCCCCGCTGCTGGAGGACCACGGCGGCCCCTCCGCCGACGACGACGAGCCCGGGGAGGGCGCGGGCCTCCCGCGGAGGAGCTCCACTGGCGTGGCCTGCGACAGGGCGGCCGGGTGCATCCGCCCGCGGGGGCACGACGGCCCCTGCGTGGACGGCTCGCTGCGGGAGGACGCCAGCCTCGCGCGGAGGCTGACCGGCCTCGCCTGCCACAGGGCGGCGGGGTGCGTCCGCCCGAGGGGGCACGGGGGCCCCTGCGTCGACGGCTCGCTGCAGGAGCTGCTCGCTGGCGACTAGGAGGTGCCGCGGCGCGCCGGCGCGCGCGGGCCGCGCCCCAGGGGCGAAGGGTGTCCTGGGGGGTCCTTCTTCAGCAGGGGTCGACCGACACGGTGTCTTGGCGATTTCGTTTTTTTTTTTTTTTTTTTTCCTCTCTCTCTTTTTTTTCTCTCTCTTCTGGAGACGACACGAGGGAAAACGACAACAGAACGAACGCGCAGGGCACCGTTTCGGTCGATCCCTGTGCTTCTTCAGCCCGCGCCGTTTCTGTTGACGGCCCCAGGTCCTGTCCTGGGGGCCCGGCACAGCGGCGAAGCACTTCCGGGAGCGTGGGCCTCCTGGATGGGGCCCGAGTAGATGGGGTCGGAGGATCGCGCCGCATCGCCGATGCATCCGCGATGCGGCTCAATGTGGAGCCCGGCGTTCTCCACGCCGACGTCGCCGGTGCACCGGCGACGTCGCTGGTGCATCGCCGGTGTGTCGCCGATGCATTGCCGACGTATCGGCGATGCGGCGGGGTCCTCCGACTCCAGATCTACTCGGGCCCCATCTAGGAGGCGTCCAGGGAGCCCCTCAATCTTGCAGCCGAGGGCGAGGGGGGATGGTCGGCGGCGAGTGAGGGCGGGAAGTGAGAAGGGGCGGGCCCTCTCCTCGTGGGCGGCACAGAGGGGAGTGATCACAAGGGAGGGGTGGATATCATGGCGTGGGCCATGATCTTTCCCCAGATTTCGTGGCGCTTTTTCTTGTTTCATTACGTCCCTGACCCCCCCTTGGGCCGCGCACATGCCGCCGGCCATGATTTGCGTCCCCCCCCTTTTGGACGCCCCCCTCTTGGCCGCCCCCGAAGCTTTTCAGAAGGCTCAGAAGTCCCCCAGCCTTCTGAGAAGTTTCCCAAGCCTGGCCCGAAGACGCCGAAAACTTTTCAGACGGCGCGAGGGCCTCTGAGAAGTCCCGTCGCCTTCTCATACGGATCAGTGAGGAGGAGGAGGAGGAAGAGGAGGAGCAGGAGGAGGAGGAGGAGGAGGAGAGAGGGAGGGAGGGATGGAGTAAGGGAAGGATGGGAAGGAGGAGGAGGAAGAGGAGGAGGAGGAGGAGGAGGAGGAGGAGGAGGAGGAGGACCAGTGGGAACCCTAGAGTCATCTACGATGTTGGAATTCACCCTTCCTCCAAGCTCCCTCTTCATTGGCCCTTACAACGGTTCATTTCCATTGAGGAAACGGACTCGTTGGAAGACAACAGTTTGAAGATCCTGAAGCGTGCCAAAGTATTGTTCTCGGGATTTCAACGCCACGTATCCACCTTACTGCTGCGTCTTGACGATCCAGAATCGTACCAGAACGCCATTTTTGGGACGCCAACACAGCGAATCAACATAACTGCTGCGCCATCGTAATCCTGAATCCTTTCAACGCACCATTTCTAATTTCTAGTACGTTGATCATGGGAATCTGTGAATCTCTTGCATGTTTTTGAAAGGAATGTGCGCGGCGCTAGGGCGAGAGCCACATTTTGAAAAGGAACCGCCCTCAATCCGTGAAGCTCTTGCAAATGATAAAGAACGGATAGGCGCGGCGCTGAGGCGAGAATCACATTTTGAAAACCAACCGCCCTCAATCTGTGAAACTCTTTGTGAATTTAACGAATGTGCGCGGTGCTAAGGCGAGAGTCACATGTTGAAAACGATCCGCCCTCAATCCGTGAAGCTCTTGCGATGTTTTGAAACGGATGTGCGCTGCGCCAAGGCGAGAGCCACATTTTGAAGACGATCCGCCCTCAATCCATGAAGCTCTTGCAAATTCTTAAAACGAATATGCGCTGCGCTACGGCGAGAACCACATTTTGAACACCACCCGCCCTCAATCCGTGAAGCCCTTGTAACTTTTGGGAACGAATGCGCGCGGCGCTCAGGCGAGAGCCACATTTTGAAAACGACCCGCCCTCCGTATGTGAAGCTGTTGTCACTCATAAACGGTAATGCTCAGGCGAAACGCCCGACCCGCCCTAAAAGCTGGCCTCGGGGTGCGGCAGGGAGGAGCTAAATATAAGGAGAAATAATGGAGGAGGAGAAGAAGGACAAGGAGGAGGAGGAGGAGGAGGAGGAAGAGGTTGCGGAGGCGGCGGCGGAGGCGGAGGCGTAGGAGGAGGAGAAAGAGGAGGAGGAGGAGGAGCGGGGGGGAGGAGGATGATGATGAGGAGGAAGATGAGGAGGAGGAGGCGGAGGAGGAGGAGAACAAGGAGGAGGGAAGGAGTAGGAGGAAGAGGAGGAGGAGGAGGAGGAGGAGGAGGAGGAGGAGGAGAAGGACCACTAATACGAATATTATTATCAGTAATAATGATAATAATATTAAGAACCAGGTTAATATTACTAAGACTTATGTTGATAATGCAAATAATAATAATCGTACTACTGATAGTATCAATAATACTAATACAATTAAGAATGCGATTATTGAAACTATTATTTTTACTTTAAATAAACAAAATGCTACTACTACTACTACTATTACTAATACAAGTACGGCTGGTACTACTACTACTACTACTGCTACTACTAATGCTACTAATACGAATAATAAAACAGACTACTACTAATAACAATGATACTAATACTAATACTACCACTAACACTAGTATTCTTAATGCTGCTAATAATAACACTACTCCTACTACTACTACTACTACTACTAATGGTAATACTACTCATATTACTAACAAGACTAGTACTACTGATATTATTGTTATGATTAGTACTACTAATGATGCGAATAAAACTGGTAACACTACTACTACTAATACTAGTGACACGAATACTACTAACAATAGTAGTAATACTGGTAGTAGTACCAGTAATACTACACCACATAATATTATTAATACTACTAATATTATTCCTAATGCTAATCATACTACTAATACGGCTACTACTAATATTAGGAATCCTACTAATACTACTGATATTCGTGTTATCATTATTAGCATTACTCATAATATGATCATTATTCATTATATTAACACCCATGATACTACTACTAACACTATTAATACCAATGTAAATAATAATACTAGTGCTCCTAGGAATGTGCGTAATACTAAAAATGCCATTGATACTACTACTTGATAATAACAATACTGATGGTCATACGAATAAGAATATAATTGCGAATGCTACTACTAAGCATAACAATGATTTTCATATTAAGAATAACCGTAATATCACTAATACAAATAATACGAAAGTATCAACAAAACTAATACTACCAATAATAACAACAATAACACTAGTAATACTCATAATAATAGTATTCATACTACTACTAATCACACTAATACCACTTATGACTATATTTTCCATAATAATAATACGAATACTCATAATACTACTACTACTAATGATAATACTACCATTAACAACAATACTAATACTATTGATACTAATAATATTACTAATATTACTACTACTACTACTACTGATAAGAGGAGGATGATGCTGATGATGATGAGGAGGAGGAGGAGGAGGAGAAGGAGGGGAGGAGGAGGAGGCGGAGGAGGAGGAGTAG
>CAUYUJ010000130.1:37280-117811 GCA_963575745.1 Prorocentrum cordatum | reverse complement strand
AAGTTGCCTACAGTTGTCTACGGGCATTCAAAATGTGGCCCGGGAATGGAGTTCTGGGAACTCGAAGAGCACGAAGTGGCCTACAGTTGGCTCCGGGCATTCAAAATGTGGCCCGGGAATGGAGTTCTGGGGAATCGAAGACCACGAAGTGGCCTACAGTTGGCTCCGGGCATTCAAAATGTGGCCCGGGAATGGAGTTCTGGGGACTCGAAGACCACGAAGTTGGCCTACAGTTGGCTCCGGGCATTCAGAATGTGGCCCGGGAATGGGGTTCTGGGACCTCGAAGACCACGAAGTGTGTAACTGTTTGCCAAAAAACGACTTCCGCGGGTTCTCCCCGGCACCCGTCCAGACCCCCCTGGGGAGTCAAGATGCTCTCTTTTGACACTACTAGAAACCTATCAGTCTTCGCTGTTAGGTAAAAATGGCCTCCGAAGAAACCATCGGAAGTGATTACACATTCGGTGCCGATTCTTGATGTTGGGGGTCGCAGAAGCCCCCCCACTTTGAGGCGTCGCCACGCCATGCTATGTCATGCTACGCGTTGATCTTCAACACCATGCTATGCCATGTAATGCTACGCCATGCTACGACATCCGATTGTGCGAATAGAGAGGAGGTCTACGCCATGGTAAGGGGAGGGGGAACGGGATAAAAGTCAGATATGACGCGAGCGCACCTAGCTTGTCCTCCTCCCCCTCCTCCTCCTTCTCCCTCCTCCTCCTCCTCCTCCTCCTCCTTCTCCTCCTCCCCTCCCCCTCCTCCTCCTCCTCCTCCTCCTCCTCCTCCTCCTCCTCCTCCTGTTTGCGCCAGCGAGTACGACAAGTATGGCATCATGTCCGAGACCACCTATCCCAGTTGGATCCCCAACATCAGGTGCGTGCAGTTCGTGGCCCAGTATCCGCAGTAATCCTCACCCTCCTCCGCATCAAGTGGAACCCTGAGGATGTGGACACGTGGTCGTACACTACACCCACGGGGTCGGAGGAATGGCAATTTCCAGACACCATATACACGGGCAATAAGTTTCTCGACACACACACCGTGAGCTGTTGAAGGATGTACGTCAGTCGGCGGCCCAGGTGGTATGGACCGCGGCTGCCAAGCACTATTGCGGAGGTGGAGTCGAGCAGGGAGTTGACAATCGGTCATTTCGGGTGCTGATCAAACAAGTCGGGCAACTCCCACACGGTGTGCGTCTCACTGAGCTGTTGATCAATATTGCCACAGGTGGATACTGGACGCGACAGAGGCGATATGATGAATTGAAGGGCTATAAGGGCAGCAACTTGTGTGACCGCTGCCGAGAGGCACCAGAGACGGCCAAACACAGATTCTGGCAGTGTAGCAAGAACGTGCAGGCCGCGCCATATGAACGCTCAGAGTCGTTGGTTCCAGCTGCGATGGCTCAGACGGACGCCACCGAGTGCTTCTGGCTACGTGGACTGCTACCGACCCAGTGGACCCAGACCCCGCCCCCACCGAAGGACACGGTCCTTGAGTTCACGGGCATCAACGAGTTGTCCGAAGGGATCTTCGGGGCGGGGAGTGCTGAGTCTCCAGTCGAGATCTTCGGGGACGCCAGTGGAGGGCCAGATGCGAGCATCAGCGATTTCATGAGGATTGGAGTCGCCATAGTGTGCGTAGCCAGCCTACTGCCCGAGATCAACCTACATGGTGCAGTATTCGGCCAGCTGGGTGGCCCACGCCAAGTCGTGGCGAGGGGAGAGCTCTACTCCCTGTACCTCGCCCTCTGGTGCACCACTAGGTTTCTCACCTACGTGACGGACTGTGAATATGTGGCGGCGGGCTGGTACTCCCAAGCCTACACGAACCCAGCAGGTGAGGACGCCGACCTATGGAAGCTCATCGGGGACCTGATGAGCTCACGCCGCCACGCCGAGGTGACGGTGCTCTGGACGCCGTCCCACAGCACGGCCCAGGATGTCGCTGCCCAGAAGGTGAACAGGTACCTCGTCATAGGCAACCTGCTCGCCGACGAGTTCGCGGGCTGTGCAGCGGCCAGAGCCAGGCTGCCCGCCGAGGTCCGCCAACCCATCCTGCTGGCCGAGCGGAGGGCGTACCTCGTCCGCATGAGGCTCCTCCGAGCCACGCTGGACAGCATTGCGGCCAGCCAGGAGACTGAGAGAATGGAAAGGGACGCCGCCCGAGGCCCTGGGAGCCCCTCTGAGGCCCCGCCTCCCCCCGCCCCTCCTCCTCCTCCGCATCCCGCTGCTGCCACTGTTGCTGCCCTCGTTTCCAGGCACCGTCTGGCCGATTGCGGCCGACGTTGCCTCTCTTGTTTTGGTTCTGCGACCCTCGCCACCACCCAGGAATTCGTCGAATCTGAATGTCCTAGGCTGTACAATGTCGATGGGGTCCTGTTTTCGCCGTTAAAGGGGTCGCGAGTCCACATCGCGGGGGGTTGGGCCCACACTACGCATACCCTGAATGTTCACCCGACCCTTCAGGTTTGGTTCTGCACCGAGTGTGGGGGCACCGCGGATAAGGTTCTGCGATCTCTTAAAGGCCCTTGTAGTAAGAGGAAGTCCGCCACGGGGCAAGAGTACCTTGACAGAATTGCTAGGGGGTTGCATCCCAAAGTTCTGAGCCGAGCTGAACAAGCTCGGCGTTCGAATGCTCGTTTGTCCAGGCCTTCCTAAGACCCGAACCTGCTGCGCAGCGGAGTCCACTCCACTCCACTCCACTCCACTCCTCCTCCTCCTCCTCTCCTCCGGCCTCCTCCTCCCTTTCCTCCGCCCCAATGCGGTGAGGGCATGTTATCGCCGCTGGTCTGCGAAAGCAGACTTCATTGCGCACACACGACGACAACGAACGAAAAGAGGAAGAATCAACATCTTAATGATAAAGAAAGAGAAGAAGCAGATTCCCGTGTGCTTGACCTCAGCACGGCCTGATCCAGAGCGACAGCGGTGAGGGCATTTTTTTATTTTTTAACTCTGTGGGCGCGGACAAAGGTCCACGGTTTCTTGCAAACAAATTCAAGCAGGCGGGACGGCCGCCGCCCTCGCGGCTCGCCCGCGTTCGCGGGCCGCCGCAGCGTCCGCGAAGCCGTGGGCTCGGAGGGCGCCCTCGAGCCCTGGGCGGATCCGCCGCGGCTCGGCTGCCTCCGCCCGCGGGGCCGCCGCTGCCAGGCGCCGCGGCGCCGTGGCGCTCGGCGGCGCAGCCATCAGGCTACCAGCGCCAGCCGCAGGCGGCGTGGGGCGGGGCTGCAGCAGGCTGCCGCAGCGCTGGCGCGGGCGCCGCCTCGGTCGCCTGCACCTCCGAGCCGTGGCCCTGCCAGGCCTGGAGCGCCGCCGCCCAGCGCAGGCGCGTGCTTGCCGTTGGCGAGGCCAGCGGCGCGATCGGCTCCTTCGACGCTGGCAGGATCCCACGTGCGAAGTCCGACCGCGCCTGGGCTCTGGATCCCTTCTTGCTTTTGGGCTGCCCCGCCGCCGCGCTGGCCCCGCACGGCTTGCCCAGGCCGCGGTGCGCGTACCTGGGGAGGCGGCAGTACATCCAGCAGGCCGCGCAGACCAGGAAGGGCTCGGAAACGTCGCCCTCGACGCGCGACTCCATGAGGAGGTGGCCGTTGACCCTCCATCCCGCTGGACGGGTCGCATCTGCCGCCTCCGCAGGGGCTGGGCCGCTGCTCGTCGCCTCCGCCGCCGCCAGGCGCGGGCTGGGCGCGGGCGCCGAGGCCTCGCGGCGCCTCGGATGCTCCTGCGCCCTGCGCTGGGCTACACGGCGCAGCACCTCCGCGGGCGACTCGGCCGAGGCGGGGCGGCGCCTCGCGGGCGAAGGCCGCGAGCTGGAGGCGCCCGCTGCCGCCGCCGCTGCCAGGGCCGCCGCCGTGGCGAGGCGGGGGCCGCCGTCAGCCGCCGAGGGCTGCGCTACGCCGACGTCATCGCCAGGCTCGGCGTCGGGCTCCTTCGAGAAGCCAGTCGCTGAAGCGGCAGCCCCGCGCACCTCCGCGTCGTGCATCACCTCGAGCTCGCCGCGCCCCTGGGACTGCGACGTCGGTGGGCTGAATCCACCTGTCCCAGGGGCGGGCTCCGCCGCGGCGGCGTGCAGGAAGTCGGTCTCGCCGTCGAGCTCCGCCGCCATGTAGGGGGTGAGGTCGACGAGCTCCAGCGAACTGATGGGCCAGGAGTCGCGCAAGCCCGACTCCGTAGCCTGGACCTCGAACTCGGCGGCGTACCGCGCCGCGTCACGGGCGCGGGCCAGGCAGCCCTGGAGCAGGAGGGCCTCCTCGTCGGCGATGGCGCGCAGCGCCGCGCCCGCCTTCGCGAGCTGGTCCGCGAGGCGGTTGCCGTAGAGCTCCACCTCCGAGAGTACGCCCTGCTCGACTGCCGCCCGAGAACGGTGGGCGGGGATGTGCTTCACGTGCACCCCCTCGGCGGCGTCGCCGGCCCTCGCCCAGAGGTGGGCAAACTGGGCCGTCGGGGCCGCCGCCCTCTTCACGTCCTTGCAAGCCCCGACCGTGCCGAGGCAATCGATCATGAGGTGGTAGTGGCCGACGATGTCGGTGAGGGCGACCACCGCCGCGTAGTCCTCGCCTGCCCTCGCCGTCTGGCTGGGCAAAAGGGCAGGCGGCACTGCCCCCCACGCCTGCGCCAACCACTCGCCGTCGGGCGCGAGAACCACCACTGCCCAGCCCGCGCTCCTGACCATCGGGAAGCCGTTGTTGACGCAGGAGCCGTCCGTGAAGACGAGGGAGCCCGCGGGCACCACGAGCGCGCCCTCGTCCCAGCCACGCGAGCGGCGCTCCCAGCGAGGGCCCCAGCGCGGCCTCTGCACCAGGTACTGGGCGTCAACGAAGAGGCCCTGGCAGAAGAGCTCCTCGTAGCGGTGGCCCATTGTGCTCACCAGCTCGGCAGCTCGCTTCAAGTCGGCGGGCCTGCGATCTCGCCGCCAGCCCTCCCAGGCAGGGCATCTGTGGTGGCGGTGGGCCAGAGTCCCGCTCTCCTCGCCGCAGAGCAGGCAGCGGTCGTCGATGTCGGTGCCACGCTTGGCCAGCCTGGCCTGCGGCCATAGTGACAGAGACGCCAGCCTGCGCAGGCAGCCACAGTGGTGGCTGGACCACGTCTCCGTGGGCGCGGCGCCGAGGAGCTGGTTGATGGCCCGCCAGTTTGGCGGCAGCTGCCACGGCCACAGGGTATAAGGCCTGGCGTCGTACTCCTGGAAGGCTGCCGCCTTCCTGGCCGCCTCCTTGGCCTTCTCCGCAAGGAAGGCGGGGGAGTACCGAAGGACGGAGTAGCAGCAGCCGAACTCGTCCTGCAGGGAGTCGCCGTCGTCGCTGAGGCCCCAGCCGATGACCTGCAGCGTGAGCACCAAGGCCGAGATCGGGTCCCTGACGGCAGCCCAAGGGCGCTGGAGCCTCACGATCCTGGCGCTCTCCGCTATGCAGGCCTGGATCGCCGCCGCGGAGGCCTGGCCTGCCCAGCGGACATTGGTGTACGCTAGGACGGCCAAGCCCGTGGCCACCACTAGCGGGTCCCGGCGCCAGCCTCGCGGCGAGCACTGCAGCAGGAAGCCCAGCGCAGCCCCAGGAGCCAGTTTGCCCGTCGCCTTGGCCGCTGCCAGCCTCAGGGCTCTCGTGCGGCCAGGCGGGATGCCGTTGCAGGCCGAACCCCATAGGGCTTTGGCTGAGGGGCCCGCGCGCAAGACCCTTGCCTGCCGAAGGCCAGGCCCGAAGATCTTGTGGAGCCTGCTGGCCTGCCGCAGCGCCGCGAGCTCTCTACCGACCTGAGTCGCGACTCGCCTGTGGCTGCCGGCCGTGGCGTCGACGCCGAGGTCACGGTGGCCCGAGACAAAGGCCTCGGCCGCGAGCCGCCAGTCGGGTTCCCGCTGCAGGCGGCGCTGGAGGCCCGCCGAGGAGGCCAGGACCTTCGTCTTCTTCCAGTTGATGGGCAGCCGCCTGTCCGCCAGCATCTCGACCACGCCGCTGACGAAGCTCGCGATCGTTCGGCTGAGCGTCGCTGCCGACCCGATGCCGTGGCCTGCTATGTCGTCGATGACGTTGACGACCCTGCCGACTGGCAGCAGCGCCCTGGCCTGGAGCAGGAGGCCGTGCAGCATGAGCCTGGCCAGCGTCGTCGCGCAGGAGCAGCCCGCGATGATGGTGCCGCTGACCTCAATGGGCTCGCTGATGGCGGCGTCCGCCGAGGCGCGGCGCGGCCCAGCGTAGAGTACGCAGAGGGCCCTGAGCAGACCGACGCTGAAGCCGTTGCCCTCCGCGGCCTGGCGCAGAAGGTCATGGTCGATCCGCTCGTAGAACTTGCTGATGTCGAAGTAGACGGAGGCTGCCTCGAAGCCAAGCTGGCGGGCGAGCGCGAGCCCCAGGTTGTGGAGGTAGGCCGCCCTGTCACAGCAGGTGTTCGCGTCCTTGCCCCAGACCTCGGGGAGCGGGTGGTCCGCCTCCCACTTGGCGCAGTAGCGGCGGCGCACCCTGCTCCAGATACGCGCCCACATGCTCATGATGCCGATCGGGCGGCGGCCTCCGTCGGGCTTCCCCAGGAAGACGATCACCGTGGTGAAGAAGGCTGTGGGCTGTGGCTGCTGCTCCCAAGCCGTGAGCACCTCTGCCATCCTCTCGGCGAAGGGCCTGCCCAGGGAGAGGACCAGCCGCGGGTGGAACGCATCCCAGCCCAGAGCGGTCTGCTTCGGGAACGATTTCGCCGCCTCGAGGATGTCGTCCGCCGTGATAGGGGGCAGCTCCATGGAGCAGATCCAGTCGGCTGGTCTGGACCTGCACTCCCCGTCGGCACCTTTCCAAAGGGCCTTCCACTCAATGAGGATCTGGTCCAGGGCTTGCTGGCCAACAACTGGGAGCGGCAGGCTGTCGGGGCAGTGCGCGGTCACCGAGTCCAGCACCTGGTCACGGTCCTTTATGACTGCGTGGGCGCCCTTTGCCCCCTTCGCCAAGGCCTCGTCCACGAAGTCCTTCCAGCGCAGCCTGGCCGCCTTGGCGTCTTCTTTGCGGTGCCTCTCCGTCGTGCTCTCGATCATCTGCAGGAAGGCCTGCCCTTGCTCGGTGGGCTCCTGGATCACGTCTATCAGCGAGTCAAGCTTCGAGCCTTCGAACATGGTGCAACCCGCCTGCTCGAACTTGGGCCCCAAGCTCTTTGCCACCTGCACCAGGTGCTTGATGTAGCCGACGTGCCCCACAGGGGGTGAGCAGACCGCAGCAGCCGCCCTGAGCTGCCTGGCGATCCTCCCGAGGCAGAGCCAGCACTTGGTGATGGGGCTGAGCTTTCTGACAGCCTCCGTGCGCTGCAGGTCCGCCAGCTTCTTCTTGACGGTGCGGGGACCTTTGGCCCTGCCCTGGTACCTCTCTCCCACGTAGATGCCGAACTGGTCGATCAGGTGGAGCTCCGCGGCCTCGAAGAACTCCTTGATCGCCGCATCGGGCGTGCCGTCTCTGTCGGTGATGGGGGCTGTCCAGCTGATCTGGGTCGCCGCCTGCAGGGATATCTCACGCTGCTCGGCCGAGACCTCCGAGCCCACCTCGAAGACCCTGGGGGTCTTGAGGACCCAGACCATGGCGTTGCTGCCCAGCTCGCTGAACGTGAGCCGCACTGGTGCGTGCGGGTTCAGTGTTGTGGGCTTGATGACCTCCACCTTCGGGCTGAGGCCGGCGAGCGCCGTGGAGATCACGAAGAAGTCGTTGATCTGGTCGCCGCAGGTGAAAGTCGTGGGCGCGACTACCACCCCGCCCACAGCCCGTGGCCACCAAGAGGCGGCGAGCACGCTGGGGTCCATATTCCAGTGTCGGCCCCCACTATGAACGGCTCGTGGAGGCTGAACAGGAACTCCTGGAGGTCCGACAGCAGCTCCAGGTTGTAGCCTGCCATCCTGGTCGTGTGCTCGAGGTAGGCGCTGACCACCGTAACCGCGAGATCGCCGAAGGCCACCCGTCGGGCCAGGATGCGGGCACTGTGCCGGTGCCAGTCGTGGTCGATAGCCGCCACGCCCCTAGACTTTGACGTCAGCACCCCGACGCCCGCCGAGACCGCCTGGGCCGCCTGCCCCGTGCTGTGGACGCTGCCGAAGGCAGCGCTGAAACAGTTGCGCCTGGCCCAGCTGCAGGCGTCAGTCGCCTTCTGGCTGGAGGTGAAGCGTGTCTCCTGCACCAGGATGACGTCGTCGCCTCCTCCTTCGTCCTGGATCCGCTCCAGCTCCACCTGCGTCTCTGTCCAGGTCGAGCCGTTCAGTGTGACGAAGCTGGCTCGCTTCGCTCCCACTGGCCTGATCAGCTTGGCCAGCTGGAGGGGCTTGACCTGCGGTCGACCAGGCTGAGGCTGTGCCGCAGGCTTCACGACTGCCGCGGCGGCCGAGCGGCCGCCAGGCGGGCGGCTGCTCGCCGCCTTGGGTCTCCGAACCTCGGGGGGCCTCACGCCCTCGCCCGTAGCCTGGTCAACTTGAAATGGGTACCCACTATTCCTTATGGGCCCCTGGCTGGGCTGAGGACTGCCAGTCCTTCGGTCGGGCCCAGCCAAGTCCGCCGCAGCGCTTGGCTCTGGACTGCTGCTGAGTGCCTCGAACTTGGTGTCGTGGCGCGCGTCATCAAAGCGCCGGTCCTGGCGCAGTAGCGGCACTCTGAAGGGAAGCCCTTCCCAGGCATCGGCCTGCTCATTGGCCGCCAGGTAGGCGTGCAGGCCGCCTCTCGATGGCGCCGCCGCCTCGGGGCGGCTGGGCTTCGCCGCCTCTGCCTCCACAGCCCCGACTGGGGCGGGCGGCGCCGCGCCGTCGGGGCCGCCTCCCGGCAGCAGGGCGCTACCCGCAGGTCTGGCCACTGCCAGCAGCAGCGCCGGCAGCAGGTGGAGGGGCCGCCGCAGCGGCCTTCTGGTCGGCTGCGCGCTGGCGGGCCGCCTCATCTGCCGCTCGGCTCTCCACAGCGGCCGCTGGGGGGGGTCCAGCTCCTGGCGCAGCGCCTGCGGCTGGGGCGGCGGCGGCAGCAGGGGCGGCCGCCTGTCCTGAAGGTTGAGGCGGGGCGGCAGCACCCTGCTCGGGGGTGCCAGCGGCCTCGGCTGCTGCAGGCCCCTCCTCGGAGCGCTTGCGCTTCTTGGCCACCTCCTCCTCGATCTGGCGCTTGATGCGCTGCTGGTGCTCCTGGCAGTTGCGCTCGAACGTAGCCTGCGCGCCCTGCATGATCTGGAGCCCTTCCTCGCAGAGGCGCCTGAGGGTGGCCTGCGCCTCCTCCTCCAGCTCCGCGAAGTTGTCGAACGACTCCGCGTCGAAGTTGAAGGTGAGCTGCTTCGCTCCGTCGGGCTGCGCGCCCACAACGCCAGCCGCCTGGGCCCGCTGGCGCAGGAGGGCGTTCTCCTCCTCCTTGGCCTCCGTGAGGTTGACCGCAGCCTCGTCGCGCCAGCCGCGGCACTGGGCGAGGTGGTCCTCCGCCGCCACGAGCGCATCTGCCGCCTCGTCGAGCTGGCGCTGGAGGTTGATCCGCTTCGCCGTGGCAGACTGCAGCCGCTGCTCGAGTGGCTTTGGCGCTGGGGCGGCCGCGGGCGCGACGAAGCACCGCGCGTCGCGGACCGCCTCCTGCAGCCTGGCCGCGATGGCGGGGTCCCCGCAGGCGAGGAGCGCGTCGAGCTCGCTCTCGGGCAGGGCCGACCAAGGGGCCTTCGGGAAGGCGCCTCCACCACGGCCGCCCGCGCCTCCGACGCCGACGCCACGGGAGGCTGCACCGCCTCCGCCGCCACGGGAGGCTGCACCTCGGCCTTTGCCGCCCTTGCCGCCTTTGGCGCCATCCCTCGGTGAGCCTCCGCCGCCGCCTCCACGACGCGCGGGCGGGGGGCCGCCGCCGCCGCCATCCGCCCAGACCCCGACGCGGGGCGAAGGCTTCGAGGGCGCCAGCTCCAGCCCAATCCCACACTGCCAGCACTCCGCGTTCTTGCGGAAGTTCCAGCGGCAGCGGCAGCCCGTGCACACGACGAAGCCAGGCTCGGCCTTGGGCCCCATCGCTGGAGCGGGCGGGCGCGCTGCTCAGCCGCGGGCGCGCGGCAGGCAGGAGTCGACGGGGGCGGGCCCACCGACTCGGAAGAAGGCGTGACCCGCAGGTCCTGGAGGGTGCTGCGGTGGCAGCACTCGCAAGTTGGAAAGGAAGGTGGCCTCAAAGCGGAACCTCCCTCGCGCTCAGAATTCGCCCCGAAAGACTCGCGGTCGTCGGGACGGTTCATTGCCTTGAGCCAAAATGGCTACGGAACGGTGAGGGCATTTTTTTATCTGTGTAGGCGCCGCGCGAGCACGGCGGTTTCATGCAGGCATTCTAGGGCCCCGCCACCGCTCAGCGCCCGATCTCCTCCACGAAGGCGGCGTAGAGCTCGGCGAGGTCGCGGGCGCGGGCGGCCGCAGCGCCCTGGGGGCCCTCGAGCTGCGGCCCGCCGCTCCCGCCTTCGGCCGCTAGCGGCAGCATTTCGCCATCGCCGTCGATGCCCTGCTGCCGCTGCGTGGGGCCCAGGCGGACGCCGTACTCTATCGAGTGGTCGCTCGCCGCCGTGGGCTCGGGCGGGGCCTGGTTGTCCTTGGGGAGGCGCCGCAGCTCGATCCCGATGCCGTGCATCTCGGGCCGCGTCCCCGCCTCCAGACAGCAAGTCCAGATGGTCACCACCTGCGTGGCCTCAGCCGCAGGGGGACCCTCCGAGGCCTCCGCGCGCCGCGCCGCCAGCCGCCAGCCACATGCGAATCCCTCTCCGAAGGCCCGCGCCTCCAGCTCGGGGTCGCCTGGCTGCCAGCAGCCTGGCGCCAGCCAGTTCGCGCCCAGGACGTCCTCGGGCGCTGCCTGGGGCAGCTCTCTCTCGTGCAGCATCCTCTGCACCTGCTCAGCCGCATGCCCCTGCTTCTGCGCGGCCCCCGCCTTGTCCTCGTGCACCTCCTCCGTCGCCGAGGGGTTGAGGAAGGGGGGCTTCCCGAGGCGCTCCTGCTTCTGCGCCTTCCTGAGCTCGTTCGCCGCCGCCCCTGCGATGCGCCCCTTGATGGCGCCCGCCTTGGCGTGCAGCGCGACGTTCCTCCTGAGCCGCGCCAGCCAGGAGGGCTGCTCGCCGTTGACCAGCGCGCCCAGTGCAGGCACCACCGCGGCGAGCCTGTCGGCCAGCTCAGCATCGCCCGTGAAGGCCTCCAGCGTCCTCTCGGCGAGGGCCAGCCGCTCCACGAGCTCCTCCACCCGCGCTCGGGCATGCCGCACGGCGGCGTCCGCCGCCGAGCGCGCCCGCCGCGCAGCCTCGCTGCGCTCCGCGCGTGAGCGTGGGGACCTGCGGGGGTCCCCTCCCGTCACCATCTCCTCAAGCAGCTGCTGCGCCCGGACCGGCCATGAGCGGAGGCAGATGGCAACCAGGGGCTTGAGACCGGCTTGAGCCAAAATGGCTACGGAACGGTGAGGGCATTGAATCAGGAACCACTGGATAAGGAATCCAGACTCCAGAAGACCGTGGAACTCCAATCGTGGACTGGCCATGGATATCACCGCCGCCCTCATCAGACAAGGCACTCCCAAGGTCTGAAGCCTCCTGGGCACATCTCCTGACCAACGCCCCCACCCGAAAAGATGATGGTGGTAATAACTCGAACATAACAATTGTACGGATGATCCCCTATCAGCATCGTCCTCATGATCTTCTCCATCCTGAAGGAAGGGACGGAGCCAGCACCCCCCCTCCCCATCTGCTCGGCGGATTGAAGCGCTCAGCAACTGCATCCACCTCATCCCACCCTACTCCTCCTCCTCATCCTCCGCCTCCTCAACCTCCTCCTTCTCCTCCTCCTCCTCCTCCTCCTCCTTAGCCTCATCCTCATCCTGTCCTCCTCCTCTTTCTTTTCTCCCTCCTCTTCCTCTCATCCCGCCCGCTCCTCCTCCTCCTTCATCCTCCTCCTCATCATAATCCTCTTCCTCCTCTCCCCTCCTCCTCCTCCTCCTCTCTCATAATCATCATTCATTCATCACATCATCATCATCTCATCATCATCATCATCATCATCATCATCATCAGCAGCAGCAGCAGCATCATCATCATCATCATCATCATCATCATCATCATCATCATCATCATCATCATCATCCCCCTTCTCCTCCGCAGCTTCACCCTGGTCCATCCGTCTTTCTTCTGGCTAGCTCCTCCCTGTCGCATCGCTAGGAGAGAAAGTGGGGCGGGCCAGGTTTTTCGCCTGCGACTCCCTCACCATGTACGTACGTGCAGCAGCTTCGCGGATGGAGGCCAGCTGGTTTTCAGCATGTGGCTCCTGCCTCGACGCCGCGCACATCCGTCTCAAATGCCTACAACAGCCTCAGTGATGGAGGGCGGATGGTGCTCAACATGTCCCTCTCGCCTCAGCGCCGCGCGCCTTCGTCCAATAAATTCGCAGCAGCTTCAAGAATGGAGGGCGGTTCCTTTTTTTTGCGCAATGTAGTTCTAGCCTTAGCGCCGCGCATATTCGGTTTAATTCAACGTCTGTAACCGCTTCAAGGACTCATACCATGAGAATCCCAGACACGGTGTGCTGGCTCGACTCCGGAGTGTCGGGACGCAGCGGTCACGTTTATTCGCGGTGTGGCCGTCTCAGGAATGCTGTTTCGGCAAGATCTGGGACTACCTGGGCACATCCGTCAGGTTGATTCGCGGAGGTGAAGTCCCACGAACAGCAGCAACCCACGCCGCACCGAAGGACGAGAGGGCACGGCGGCTCGGGAAGTTGCGGAGCGACATCAAGAAGCTCGAAGGAGTGGAGGGCGCAGCTGAAATACTGGCGCGCAAGCGGCAAGAGGCGCAGCAGCTGGAGCACAAGCTCGCCGTGGAGAGGCCCACGTCCGTGCAGCTCAGCGAGCTCGAGCGCAAGCAGCCGAACCAGCAGAGCACCTCGGAGGCGCTCGACAGGAAGATCGCGGACACCGCGAGGGAGATCACGGGCCTCGAGGCGCAGAAGCTCGAGTTCGAGGGCAAGCACGAGCAGAGCAAGGCAGCGGAGAAGGAGCTCCAGGCGCTCATCGATGACCTCTTGGCCAGGCACAGACAGGAGCGCGAAGAGCAACTCGGAGAAGGAGTGGTGGTGGCGGGCGCCACAGCAGCAGCGCCTCGGTCCCCAGCAGCCCCACTCAGCGAGGGCGAACGCGCTACAGCTTTCTTGGAAGCTTTGGACCAGGCCTCTGGCATGCTCGACACAGGTTACGCCCAGCACTGGGAGAAGCAAGTCTCCCAGCTTCGTCGGCAGGCTCACAGCGTCGCAGCAACGGGCGCAGCAGCAGCACGCGACAGCGGCGACGAGGAGCTCGAGGAGGCCGACTTCAGCAACATCTTGGACATCTGGAGGAAGAGGTCGAGGCCCCCACAGAAGAGGGCAGCGCGGCAGCAAGCGCTGGCAGCGGCGACGACGGGGCTCGACGAGGGGACCCCGCAGCCCAGGCCGCCCAGAGGCGCGGGCCTCGTGAGCTGAAGCTCCCCCAGAACCTCCGCTGGGCGGGGCCCGGGTGGAGGGGGAAGCGCGGGTAGCAAGCCCATATTCACGGTGGTCAGCCTCAACGGCAGCGGCTGGGGCCCCTTCGCGACCACCCTTGGCGAGCAGCTGGATCCTCAGCAGCAGGTGGTCGTCGACGCGCACGTGGGAGACGCGATCTGCTTCCAGGAACATCACCTCAACGGCTACCGAGTTGTGAGCAGGCAGGTCGGCTGGAGCGCGGTGCTCACCCCAGGCGTGAGTTCCGCGGTGGCATCGCAGCAGCGCGCGGTGAGCGGTGGCACTGGAGTCGCAGTGCGCTCCACCCGCGGCATGTGCGGCCCACGCGATCAGGGCTGCAAGGCCAGCTGCCATGTCTCTGACGGAAGGGCCACGGTAGCCTATGTCAATGGAGCGGTATATGGCGGGTTCTTGCTGGGCTCCGTTTACCTGGACAACGACGACGTCGGCGAGACCAGCCAGTCCGTACTGCAGCAGGTCGGCCCCCTCCTCAGGCGCACAGGGAAGCCGTGGGTCATCGCAGGCGACTGGGACGTGGAGCCCGAGCGTTTCCTTCAACGCGCGGGGCATTGGCTCTGCAAAGTCGGCGGTCACGTCGTTGACACGGGCGTGGGGGCCTGCCAGCACTCCCCGACCAAGGAGCCCTCGGAGCTAGACTGGTTCATTGTCAGCTCCGATAGGTTCGACCGAATCCTCGCCTGCAAGCGCCTGGACATGACCGCCCGGGAGTACGCCAACCCTTGCCGCCCACATATGGCAGTGCAGCTCAGCCTCACCTGCTACGGTGACATGGGCCAGTCGCTCAGGGTCAAGGGGCCGACGGCGTTCCCCAAGCCCTGACTCCTGATCCGCCCTACTTTGGGCGATTTCGAAAATAGGGCGGAAATTTCCGCCCTACTTTTGAGGCCCCTTTGAGCGTCGATTTCCGCCCTTGAGGCTCCTTTGGCGTCGATTTCCGACACAATTTTAGGTCGGAAAATCATCCAAAGTACGGCGGACCAGGAGCCAGGGAGGCCCGCCCTTTCGGGCCCATGCTGGGGATGCACTGGGAGCACAACGCTGTTCGGAGCAGATTGACATGAGCGGCACTTTGGAGGGCACGGGGGAAGCCCACCAGGGGCTCTGCGAGGGCGTAGAGGAGGAGCTCGCCTGGGCGCACCAGATCGACCCTGACGACGCCGACTTCTATCGGACTACTTCACACAGGTGACGCTTTTCACAGGCGGCGCTGAGGCCGATGACGGGGTTGAAGGGCGCCTTGAGCTGGACCCGGAACACCGCAAGGCCGAGCGCATGCAGGCCAGGGCCACCAGGCGCTACAAGCGCGCGGCGGGGCGCCGAGCGCGCAGCTGGGTTTCAAACCCTAGCAACCCCAACCACTACAACGACGAGGCCGAGCGCATGGAGAAGTGCGCGCCCTACGTCTTCCGCATGCTGGGCTTGCCGACGCACGTCGCCACGGGCCTGGCGTAGGAGTTCGACAACCGCATGTGCACCGCGAGAGAGATCTGCTCTTCTGCGTGGCGGCGCGGGGGCCCTGGCAGGCGTGCGCTGGCTCGTATTCTCCGACAGCTCGGCCAACTACATCCAGAGGATGGTGAGGATGAGTGCCACCTAACTGTCGACAGCTACGTGGAATCGAAGCGGTGATTAGATGAGCGCGGCGACTACAGCAGGCCCCTCGGCGCCACCTTCGCCTTCGATGTTTCGACGAGGCCCCCGACGAATTGGGAACCGCACCGGGGGTGGATGCCTGCGGGCGACGTCACAGCCCAAGTTGAATGGCGCCCCTCGGGCAACGCCACAGCCCCCTATCCCCTGCGTCGCTCTAGAGGGAGTGGCGGCTCTCGGCGAGTGGAGCGCCATCGAGCTCGGCGCGCAAGGAGTTCGGAGGACCCTCCAGCGCATCGCGCGAGGCTGGCCCCCGCACTTGCAGGCTCCCGGCCCGGAGCGCGACAGGGCCGAGTGGATGGAGCTGTGCACGCACCACAAACTTGCACGCCTCTGCCAGTGCGAGGGCGAAGGCGCCGCCGACGCGAACACCGCGGGGGGCCCCAGCGGCGGAGGATCAGTGGCCGCGCTGGGGGCAGCTGCCGCGGAGGGGGCCAGCGCGATCCCGATCCAGCACCCTCCAGGATCCTTCGCCGCACTGGCGGCAGCAGGTGGAGGGCACCCAGCAGCCCCCAGCGCGGGGCATGCAGCATCGGCTTCGACAGCGGCAACCACAGGCAGCGGCAGCGCTGGCAGCGAGCGCGAGATAGGCACCTGCACGGCTCAGCCGTTCACGGACCGAGCGGCCGCACGCTGGAGCAGGGCCGTGGAGCTGCGCGAGCAGAGCTGGTCAGTCGCGCAGCCTGTGAGGGACGAGCACCACCGCAGCGCGATCGCCCTAGAGTCCAACCGCCCTGACGCGTGGGCAGTAGCGGACGACGAGCACTACAGCCACATTCAGTCCGTCAAGGATTTCATGCGGTATCACGGGGACCTTCCGTCGGATTCCAGCGACGACGGCTGCGACGGCAGCAACGGCGGCGGCAGCGCGGGCGGCAGAGGTGCGCGCGCAGTTGCGGCAGCCTCGAAGCCCCCGACCATGGAGGGCCTCCCGCCGGGGGCACAGCGGGCCGCACGCGTAGCCCTGGCGGCCGATTGCCCCGACCTGCTGCCCCTGGCCGAATGGGCTGCCGAGGCCAGGGCCGCGGCTGAGGCGGAGGGCGCCGCTTTTGCCGCCATTCGCTGCCAGGGGCTCAAGGAGTGGATCCGCACATCCAGGGCAACAGGCGCAGGGGGCCTCCACGCCTGCAGGCGTGGACCGCGCGGCTGGGCACCCGACGACGAGCTGCGCGGCGCCCCAGCGCACGGCCCCGACCGAGCGAAGGTCGCGGCGCAACAGTGGACCGCCGAGGTCTGGCGGGTCCGACAGGGCAGCGATCGCTTTCACCCGCGGCGACCGCCCACCGAGGCGGAGGCTCTGCCCAGGCACTCGGCCGATCGGGTGCGTCAGGCCGCCAATGCGTTCAGGCGCAGCACTGGCGTTGGCAGCGATCGCCTAAACCCCAGAAAGGCAGCGGACATCAGCGACGCCCTCCCGGGGGTCACCATCGATTTCGGGATGCGGTGCGGGGGGCCGGGCGGCTGGCCCGACGTCATCACCGGCTCTCTCGTGGTGGTGCTGCCCAAGCCTCAATGGGGCTTTCGGCCCATAGGCCTGCTGGGCGGGCTGCCGCGCCTTTGGAGTCGCGTCCGTCAGCCAGACGCGCGGCACTGGGACTCCCAGATCGACCCAGGCGTAGCAGGCGCATTCTGGGGCGGCCGCGGGCGCGCGGTCGAAGAGGCCGTCTGGCGTCAAGCGCTCCGGGCCGAGGCATCGCAAGCACGAAGCGAGGGAGCTGCAGCATCACCCATCGACCTGTGGAACGCCTACGAGCTGGTAGACCTGGCGATCATCCAGGACCGCAGCATCATGGCGGGCTACCCGAGGGGGCTGCTGGGCATGGCGCTGACATTGTATGCGGGAGCGCGGCGCTTTATGCTAGACGGCAGCGCCTCCGACCCATACCTGCTGGACGCGGGCCTCCTCGCTGGTTGCTCGCACGCAGGGCGGCTCCTCAAGTGCGGCCTGCTGGTGCTGGCCGATGAGACCGCGCGCCTATGGCGGGCGCTGGAGCCTCGGGTCACCCTAGCCATTATGTTCGACGACTGCTGCGTTAGGTGCCACGGCCCCATGGCGCAGGTCGCGGCGTGCGTCGCCCAGGCGACCAAGGCCGTGGCGGCGCAGCTCGTGGCGCTGGGCTGCAAGGTGTCGGAGTCGAAGAGCGGGTTGCTTGCGAGCTCGCCTTAGCTGGTTTCACTGGTGGCCAAGCAGATAGGGGGCACCGCCTTTCCCATCGCCGACTCGGTCAAGCACCTGGGAGTGGACTACTGCCTGGAC
Organism: Prorocentrum cordatum; assembly: GCA_963575745.1. Lineage (NCBI taxonomy): Eukaryota > Dinophyceae > Prorocentrales > Prorocentraceae > Prorocentrum > Prorocentrum cordatum. The sequence continues at coordinate 100,434 of CAUYUJ010000130.1, read as the reverse complement.
GGCCAGGCCTTCGCGGTGCTCGAGACGCGCCACACCAAGGCGGCAGCGCAGCTGCAGAGGCTGCACGCCATCCGCCCCCAGGAGACACCAGCGGCAGCGCGCGCGGCCAACACGGGGCTCAGGCCTGCCACCAGACACGGCCTGAGCGCGGTGGGCTGGCCGTCGCCGCAGCTCACCAAGTGGCGGAGGCAGGTCAATGTCGTTCACCACGGCAGAGGGCCTGGCAAGAGCCTCAGCCTCAGCTTCCTCCTAAGCAAGCGCCTGGCCAGCGACCCGCTCGTCGACCACGCGACGCTGCCCATCGTTGCGTGGGCCAAAGCGGCACAGTTCAACTCGGACCGCGCGGACTCGCGTGCACGCGGGAGCGCGTTCGCAGGGGCATTGACGGGGAAGGATGCTGAAGGGCCTGAGGCACTCTCTGGCAGGAGCCCTGCATCGGCATGCGTGCTGGCATGCCACCGCCCGGGGCGGCATGCTCTGCGACCGGGCTTCTTCCTCAACGACCTGAAGCAGCCCGTCGACGCGAAGGCCTTAGGCGCACCGACCCTCTCCAAGCACATCGGCGCCAGCCATGGGCGGCTGCTGTGGAGGGATGCAGCCAGGCATCCTGGCTTGGAGCACCTGGCCGCAGGGGGCCCCTGTCCAGCATCAGGCGCACCCTGCACCGCAGGCGGATGAGTCCGCAAACGGCCAGGCAAATGAGCTCGGCCAAGAACGCGCTGGTCGGCTGTCTATGGCCAGTGGCGCGCCGCTTCGCAGAGGAGCGGCCGCTGGCGTCGTCGCCCCAGTGCCATCGCGGGTGCATTGCACGCGGCACGGCGCGGCACCTGGCGCGGCAGCGCCCTGCCACCACGCTCGGCCGCGCAGAGTGGGTGGCCAATGACGACGCAGACGACAGGAGGGCGCCCGACGACATTCACTTCGGGACCCTCGCCGACATGGCCAGCGCCGGCGCGACGGAGGACCCGGTTTGGTCGAGGGCCCTGGCGCCCGAGCATAGGCGTTAAATCCCTCTGCCCACGGAGGAGCGCCCGGCGCGCAAGGAAGGGCGCGCCGATCTCGTGCGCCACCCACTGGTCGGGGACACCCCCCCCGACGGCAGCGCCCTGGACCCCGGCCTGGTCTCCGCAAGGGGTGGCTGGGCTGCCGCAGTCATGAGCAGCGACGCGGAAGCCCTCAGCATCTTCGGCCCGCCCCCTTGGCCACGCCCACAAGAGTCGGGGGCCGCGGAGCTGGCAGCTGTGATCGAGGGGCTACAGGACTGCCCCCCGCCAGTCAGGATCTTCACCGACTGCCAACTGCTAGTGGATGGCTTCGCAGCGGGCAAGGCATGGTGCCTCCAGTGGCAGCGGCCCCATCGAGAACTATGGGTTCGCTTGCGGCGAGCGTTCGAGGACGTCGGCCTCGACAACGTCGCGATCCACGAGGCGAAGGCCCACGCGACGCCGGCGGACGCGCGGGCAGAGCGCATCACCGCCTGGCAGCGCAGGGGCAACCACAGTGCGGACGCTCGCGCCATTCAGGGCGCTGAGATGCATCCCACGGACGACGTGGTTCGCGCGCGCAGCCTGCGCCAGGACCGCCTCGTCAGGAAGGTAATCCGCTGGTTGGGCGCCGCCATGCAGGAGGGCGACGCGGAGCTGACCGCCGTGGGGGGCTACGAAGGGCCAGGCATGGCGGCGGCGCGGCGCGACTGGCATGGATGCCAGCTGCGCTGGAGGAGCCACTGCTGCTTTCGCGACTGCGCGCGGAGGACATGCGGCAGACACGGGACATGGCTCGAGGTCGGCAGCGACGCGCTCTGGGCCTGCCAGGAATGCGCTGTTCGGGGCGAGGCGATCTCGGGCTCGTGGCTTTCGGGTTCAGGGGGGGCCTCGGGCGCGGTCGCCGCGGCCGCGGCCCCCCTCGCAGCGAGCGCGGCTTTGCTCTCCAGCCAGGCCAGCGGCTCGCTGAGAGCAGCAGCAGCATATGACGGGGAACAGCGTGACAGTGGAGGTGATGGGGCTTCGTCTGGCAGCGGCGGCGCGGCCGCTGCAGCTCACGAGCAACGGGTGGCAGCACCTGTGGCGCAGCCGCTGCCACCGCCCCCACCCGCGCTTCCACCGTGGCAGGGGCTCGATCCGCACGTCACCCACGAGCTATGGCGTGCAGGCAATCACCTCTTCTGCGCCAAGTGCGGCGACTGGACGCAGAGCGTCAGGATGTCGGGCTCGGCGAAGGTGTGTCCGAGGGCGCCCAAGAACGACAGGCAGAAGGCGGTGCTCGGCTGCCTCAAGCGAGGGCTGCAGCCAGCAGGGCAGGGCGGCATCGGCGACCCTGAGCCCCTGCGACGCCTTCGCAGGCGAGTGGACGGCTAGACTCTCTTGCCCAATTCGGGCCTGAACCATGTGCGCAGGCGCGCTCACGCACGGGATCGGGCCCGATACCGTCGGCTATGCAACAAGTCCCTTGCGGGGCCAGGTGCCTGGAGGACAGTAGCGTTGCTGACGGTCAGGTCGCCAGTCGCTGCATTCGGCGGTCTCTCACCGCGGGCATGGCCTACGCTCGGTGCGCGCGCGTGCAGCTGCCGCTTTAGCAACGGAAGCTGAACCAGGTGTGTAGGTTCGCTCACACACGGGATCGGGCTCCGACTCTTTTGCAGCATGGCTCTGTGCTCGGTGCTGCCCTTTTTAGCCGCTGCGGCTGCCGTGCAGCAAGCTTCAGAGGAGGCTGACCCAGGTGCGTAGGTCCGCCCACGCACGGGATCGGGCTCCGCCCATCGGAAATGCAATAGTCCAGTGTGTGGCCTGGGGCCGAAGGGACACGTTGCTCAGCTGATGGGTCATGCGGTGCTGCACTTGTCCTGTCTTTTGCGGCACGCCCCGTGCCCTTTTCTCGTGCCTCCTTCCCTTTTCAGTTTCGTCCTGTTCAGCGGTGCTGGTGCTTCGCAGCCAGCCCTGGAACTCGGGCCGTGGGGTTCCGCCAGACGGGTGTTCCGTGCACTGCCGCTGCCGACCTCTGGCGGTGCTGGTGTCTCGCAGCCAGCCCTGGAACTCGGGGCCTTGGGGCTCCGCCGGTCGGGAACTGGTGCACTTGTCCACTGGGGGGGAGGGAGCGGCACGGAGGCGGCCTGGGTTTGCCAGGCCGTTTTGACCGCTGCCACGTTTCACCATCGGCACCCCCTCGAGGGGGAAGCGGTGGATTTTTTTTGAGGATGTTCTGTTTCCTCTGAACATATCTCGATGCGATCGCAGCGCTTGATTGCGCGACCTGACAAGCTGGAGTGTCGACCTGACGTTTCCCTCCCCACCCCTGCTTCTGCCTGCCGGACAGCCACTTGCACCGGCCCAGGGGGGCGCCGACCCTGCCGCATCCTGCGCGACGCCACTCTGCGCGCCTCGGGAGGTGCGCGTTGGGGGCTGGGTCGGGGCGCTGGGTCCGAGGCCCTCACAGGGAGGCCCCTTTGCTCGGCGAGTGTGCACGCCTCCTGCGCAACGTTGACTACCTACCAGACCACCCCAACCCAACCCGAAGACCCGAATTTCGGGTTGGGGGGGGGTACGGGTTCCATACGTGTTTTTTCGATGTTCCCCGACCCCCCCCAACTGGAAATGGAGGGCAAATTGAGGCCTTCGGGATGGGTTGGGGTGGTCTGGTGGGTGGTGAATGTAGCTTCTGGCGCTACCGCGTCAGTGCCCTGCCCGTCGCTCGACGTGGAGGGCGACCCGAGAGCGCAGGTTCGCCCACGCTCTGGTTCGATCTCCGCAGGCCTGGGGAGCAGCGTCGGTCAGCTGCGGCCTGTTCCTGTCGACCCAGTTGTTTCTCGGGTGCGGCGTGCAGCCCAGCTGTGCACCAGCCTGCTAGACCGCCAGCCTGGCCTTCGCCAGCTGCCGAGCGTGCTGAGTCGCTTCGACTGCTTGGATCGGTCACCCGCTTGCCTCGGCTGAGGCAATTGATCGCTCACGGCACTCGGGCGATCTGCGTGTGTGTGTGTGCTGAGGCGCACGAGACCGAGCGTTGCCTCCGCAGGGCCATAGGGAAACGCCTCGGTCCGAGGGGCAGTTCGAGCTAGGAGCTCCTGACCCCTTCAGACGCGGGGATCATCATCATCATCATCATCATCATCATCATCATCATCATCATCATCATCATCATCACCATCGCCATCGTGAGCATCATCATCATCATCATCATCATCATCATCATCATCATCATCATCATCATCATCATCATCATCATCATCATCGCCATCGCCATCGCCATCAACATCATCAGCATTCATTATCAGCATCATCATCATCATCATCATCATCAGCAGCAGCAGCATCAGCATCATCATCATTATCCACCTCTTCCTTTCCCGCTTCTCCTCCTTGATCCTCCCCGAATTTTCTCGACGGTCCTCGATTATCCTCCTTCTCATCCTCTTCCTCCTCGTCCTCCTCCTCCTCCTCCTTCTCCTCCTCCTCCTCCTCCCTCTCTTCCTCCTCCACTCTGGATGAAGAAGAGCAGGGGGAAAGGGGAACAGCGACGAGGAAGGAGGGATGATGACTAGGACGACGACGGAGGTGTGGGACGGCGGAGGCATGCTGGAAGGCGGGGAAGACGCCCATGGAGGCGACGGCCCCCAGATTGCCCGTGAGCCAGAAATGCGGCCGCCGCCGCCGTGTCATCGTCGTCGTATTGGCCGGTCGTCTTGGTCGTCGTCGGCGGCGGCGGCGGCATCGGCGTCGGCGTCGGCGTCGTCGTCGTTGGCGTCGGCGTCGGCGTCGGCGTCAGCGACGGCGTCGTCGTCGGCGTCGGCGTCGGCGTCGGCGTCGGCAACGGCGTCGTCGTCGTCGTCGGCGTCGGCGTCGGCCCGCACTTCCAACCCGAGGCAGGGGGAGGAGGAGGAGGAGGAGGAGGGATGAGGAGGAGGAGGAGGAGGAGCGAGGAGGAGGAGGAGGAGGAGGAGGAGGAGGAGGAGGAGGAGGAGGAGGAGGGAGGGAGGAGGAGGAGGACGAAGAGGAGGAGGAGCAGGAGCAGGAGAGGAGGGAGGCCGGAGTAGGAGGAGGAGGGGAGGAGGAGTAGGGGAAGAGGAGGAGGAGGAGGAGGAGGCGGAGGAGGCGGAGGAGGAGGAGGAGGGGGAGGGGGAGGAGGAGGAGGAGGAGGAGGATGAAGGAGGAGGGAGGATAAGGAGGATAAAGAGGGGGAGGGGGCAGCGGCCAACGCGCGGCGAGGCCCTCTGGTGGAGCGGGATCGCCTGTTCGCCGCTCTGCCTGTCCTCGGCCGAGAGGTGCTGCGAACCGGAGCGGAAGGTCCCAGAGGAGGATGAGAAGGAGGAGGAGGAGGAGGAGGAGGAGGAGGAGGAGGAGGAGGAGGAGAAGAGAGAGGCGCATCGAGGCGGAGGAAGAGGAGGACGAGGAGGAGCATCAAGGAAGAGGACGAGGAGGAGAAGAGAGAGGAGCATCGAGGAGGAGGAGGAGGAGGAGGACGAGGAGGAGGAGGAGGAGGCGGAAAAGGAGGAGGAGGAGGAGGAGGGAGGCAAGAGGAGGAGGAGGAGGAGGACGACGACGACGAGGAGCAGGGCAGGCGTAAATCCAAGACTCATCAACGGTGCTGGAAAAAAAACTCCCTCCAGGCTCCCTCTTCAGAGGCCCCTAAAGGATTCATCTACACCGAGGGACCGTTGGGAGACACCCGTCTGAAGACCTTGAAGCTTGCCAAAGCACCATTCTCGGGACTTCAGCGCCACGAAACAGCATGACTGTTGCGCACTGACAATCCCGAATCGTGGCATCATATCTTTCCTGGGACTCCAGCAGCGCGAATCAGCGTAACTGTTGCGCCCTAACAATCCTGAGCCGTTCCAAAACACCGTTTCTGGTACGAGAACCATGAGAGACCGTGAAACGTGTGCATGTCTTAATCGACTGTGCGCGGCGACAGAGCCACATGTTGAAAAGGAACTGCCCTTCATCGTTGAAGCTCTTGTCGTTAGTTTAAACGACTGCGCGCGGCGCTAAGGCGAGAGCCACGTTTGGAAAAAAAACAGTCCCATGCCCGTGAAACTCTTGCCACTTTTTAGAACGAGAGTAGGCAGCACTAATGCGAGAACCACATTTCGAAAACGACCCGCCCTCAATCCGTGAAGCTCTTCCAACTGTTTACAACGAATGTGTTCGGCGCGAAGGCGAGAGCCACATCTTGGAAGCGACACGCCCTCCATCTGTGAAACTATTGCCAACTCTAGGGCTTCAGGGTCATACATGGTAGGGAACTCTCAGCGAAACGCCCGGCCCGCCCTTCCAACTGGCCTTGGGGTGCGACAGGAAGGAGTTATGAGGAGGAGGAGGAGGAGGAGGAGGAGAAGGAGGAGGAGGAGGAGGACGAGGAGGAGGAGGGGGAGGAGGAGGAGGAGGAGGAGGAGGAGGAGGAGGAGGAGGAGGAGGACAAGGACGAGGAGGAGGAGGGGGAGGAGGAGAAGGAGGAGGAGGAGGAGGAGGAGGAAGAAGAAGAGGAAAAGGGGGAGGAAGAAGGACGGCGGACCGAGGATCGAGAATAGGCGGCGCGCCCAGGGGGGGGGGAGTAAGAGGGGGCAGGCATTCTCAGAAGGCGGCGGGGCTTCTCAGGAGCCTCCGCGCCTTCTGAGAAGTGCACTGCGTCCTCGTGAAGGGCGTAAAGAAAAAACTCCTGACGAGGACGGAGGCCTTCCGAACCTTCCGAGAAGGCGTGCATGTCTCTCCTGGCTTCACCCCGTGGCGCGCCGCCGGCAGGAGGAACAGCACCGGCCGAAGGGGCGGGGCCCGACCCCATCCCGCCGCCTCGAGGTCCAGCTCCCAAGTGCGTTCACGTGACAATCCAGAGGCTGAGGGGGCCCCGGCGGTCGAAAGGGCACAGGAGGAGGAGGAGGAGGAGGAGGAGGAGGAGCAGGAGGAGGAGGAGGAGGAGGGGGGGAGGAGGGGGAGGAGGGGGAGAGGAGGGGGAGGAGGTGGAGAGGAGGCGAGCGTCCCTGTCTTCCGCTCGGAGGGGGAGGACTCGGAGGAGGAGGAGGAGGAGGATGGGCGGAGGGAGGAGGGCGGGGATGAGGAGGAGGAGGAGGAGGAGGAGGAGGAGGAGGAGGGAGGAGGAGGAGGCGGAGGCGGGAGGAGGAAGGAGGAGGAGGAGAGGAACAAATAGCCCGCGCGGGGACTTGGAAGCCTGAGCGGGGCCACGCCGAGCTCGAGGAAGGGCGAGGCCAGAGGGCCACGAGTGCGGGAACGCACGAGGGGCCAGTGGGAGGCGACGGGCGCCCGCCCTTTTCTCGGACACCCGAAATTCTGCAGGACGGCATGCAGACGCGCGCGTCACTCGTGGAGCCGTCAGGTCAGGCCTACGTCCCCAGCACATTGGCCTGCGAGACAGGTGCGCCATCGACGAGTGCGCCCGGCGCCCGCCGCAGCGGGCGGGCGGGGCCGCTGGCACCCCGGGGCTCAGCACGCCTGGCTGTCGCAGGGGCGGTCCTGCGGGCCCTCTCTTCGCTGCCTCTCCCCTATAAACCCCCTCCCTCTGCGTACGCTTCCCCTTACCTCTCCCCCCCCTCCCCTCTCCCCTGCCCTCTCCCCTCCCTCCCTCCCTCTCCCCTCCCCTCCCTACTCCCCTGATCTCCTACCCTTCGGCGGGCCATGTCCACCTACTGCGCGCTCTAAGGCCGGCCTCTGGATGTGAGAGATAAAGCACAGCCAACACATATACTCCCAAATGGTCAAAAAGACATGCAGCAAATCGTCCCCAGGCTATGCTTGGACTATTTTTGAATATTCCTCATGTAGAGAGACGTGCCCGATTTAACTCTTCCCTGATCTCCTGTCTGCGGTCAGCCAAGCACGGGCAGCAAACAACAGCTCCCAACCTGGCGCCCTCAGCCTGCATGGCTGATGTTTTGGTTAGGGAAGGTGTTTTTGAGGTGGTCGGGCGTATTTTTTGATGCTCACTCCTAGTATATGTCGGGCGTGTCCCCCTACAGGGGGATTTTCGACGAAACATATAAAATAGTCAACAAAATAATCCCCAGACTATTCTTTGACTACTTTTTGATTATTTGTGGGTATGTTTCATCTTTCGTCGAAAATCCCCCTGTAAGGAGACAGGCCCGACTTAATAGTAGAGGAATGAGCAACTGCATTGATATACACTTCGCAGCCGGGCTGAGCCTAAACGGTATGTTTCGCTTTCGTTGTGTTTTCGCTGTCCCTCGCTTCTGTCTCGAATCCGCCTTTGCCGCAAAACGGCGTCGAAACGAAAGCGGCCCACGAAATGGCCAACAGCACCGCTTGGGCCCAGCCCTGCTCCGCAGGTCCGCACCAGCTTCTGCGATCGGCGCCGGGCACCCCTCCCTGGCGCGCGGAAAGCGAGCCAGGGGCGGCGCCGCAAGCGCCGCCAGGGGGAACCAGCGCAGCTCCAGAACTGCGAGCGAGGCTAGAGGAAAGAGAACTATGCACATACACCGATTCTGGCCCGGCCCAACCCTGAGCCCAGGATCGGTGCATACGCCCTCTTACCTTGGCCAGGAAGGTACATGCACCGATCCTGGGTCAAGGATGGGCGTTGTCAGGATCGGTGCATGTGCATAGTTCTCTTCGCCCGAGAGGCCCCGGAGGTGCATGCTCGCGCGCTCCTGCCGGCCTCTCTCTTCTCCCACCGGGTGGGCCCCCGGCGACCTCCACGGGAGGTGCGCATGCGGCCGGGAACTTCTGCTCCGCGCGCCGCGGCGTTGGCCTCCTCCTCCTCCCCATCCTCCTCCTCCTCCTCCTCCTCCTCCTCCTCGTCCTCGTCCTCGTCCTCGTCCTCGTCCTCCTGCCCTCCCTCATCCGCCTCCTCCTCCTCCCTTCCTCCTCCTCCTCCTCCTCCTCTCCTCCTCCTCCCTCCTCTCCTCCTCCTCCTCCCCTCCCCCTCCTCCATCCTCCTCCTCCCTCCTCCTCCTCTCCTCCCCTCCCCCTCCCCCTCCTCCTCCTCCCCCTCCTCCTTCCCTCCTCATCCTCCTCCTCCTCCTCCTCCTACCTCCTCCTCCTCCTCCTCCTCCTCCTCCTCCTCCTCCTCCTCCTCCTCCAGGCGACACGCCGTGCCCTGCAGGCTGCTGCCGTGCCGCTCCGCTCCGCGGGGCGGGAGGCGGGGAAGGGCTCTCGGGACGTCGACGCCTGCGGGCTGGGCAGCGGACAGCTCGCCGCGCCGAAGCGCGGCGGGCCAGAGCCAGCGGCGCGACACCTATGCGCAGACCTCGGACCATAACTCGGCTCTCCAGCGGCCGTTCGGGGCGATCCGGGCACCCCAGGGACGCTCTCGACGAGGCGCAGCTGCTGGAAGGCATCCCCCGAGGCCGGAAAACCGCCGAGAACCGAGGGAAACGCCCGCAGACCTCGGACCTCGAACCTCGAGCCTCCTGGCTCCCCTCGACCCTCGAACCCTCAAAGCATCGAAACTTCGACCACGACAACGCCCGATCACCTCAAGTCCAAAGGGCCCGAAACGCTATCCAAAAGCTCTCGACCGCAGGCCCCTGGAACCCTCGACCTCCATGGGTGGCGTGAACACAACGGGGAGGAAGAGGAGGAGGAGGAGGCGGAGGAGGAGGAGGAGGAGGAGGAAGAGAGGAGGGAGGAGGAGGGAGGAGGGAGAGAAGGAGGAGTGAGGAGGAGGAGGAGGAGGAGGAGGAGGAGGAAGAAGGAGGAGGAGGAAGGAGGAGGAGGAGGACGCAGGAGGAGGAGGAGGAGGAGGAGGAGTGAAGAGGAGGAGAAGAGGAAGAGGAGAGTGAGGAGGAGGAAGGAGGAGGAGGGGTGGATCACGAGGGGGACGAGGAGGAACGGGGGAGAAGGGGTAGATACGGGGAGGCAGCAGGACGAGGCAGGCGGAGGAACCGGAGCAGGAGAGAGGAGGAGGAGGAGGAGGAGGAAGGAGGAGGAGGAGGAGGAGGAGGAGGAGGAGGAGGAGGGGGGGAGGAGGAAGGGAGGGAGGGAGGGAGGGAGGGATTTTTGGATTGCGCACGCGATGAACCTGGCGGCTGTCGCGAAGGAGTGGCGCTGCAACTCGCAGAAACTTTAAAGAACAGTCAGGCAGGCTGGCTGAACTAAAAAGCGGCGATCTGCACGGGCACCAAGTGAGGCAAGGTCAGCACAGCACGAATGGACCCCGCATCAGAATGGACGGGACGCGTCGAACCGAAGCAAGGAATCCGTACTTCCCTCCCCGCTCTCATGAAACCCCCATCCCCCACAGTAGGTGGCGACGGACGGATCAAGACATACTCTGCTCGCGTGCCGTGCCCTAATGCGCCCTACGCGGGCATTGTGGAGGAGAGGCGGGGGGAGGGAATAATGTGTGAGAGGGAGAAAGAGGGCTGGGACACAGACCGAAATTCTCCTGCTCTCGTGACACGGAATAAAGCTTGGGAGAAGGCTGGGACACAGACTGAAACTCTCATGCTCTCGTGATGTCGTGACATCTCGTACATCTTCTCTCAAGAAACCCCCATCCCCCGCAGTAGGTGGCGACAGACGGATCGAGACATACACTGCTCGCGTGCCGTGCCCTACACGGGCATTGTGGAGGAGAGGCGGAGGGAGGGGAACAATAGTTAGGATATGCGAGAGGGAGAAAGAGGGCTGGGACACAGACCGAATTTCTCCTGCTCTCATGACACGGAAGAGAGCTTGGGAGAAGGCTGGGACACAGACCGAAACTCTCCTGCTCTCGTGATCAAAGTGTCTGAACACAGACGTGCATTCATGATCCCACTTCACAAGCATCGTCCTGAAGTTGACAAGTTGCGACGTGGCCGGAAACTTGCAATACTCAATGCTCAGTCGCCTCACTCGGGGCCATCCGGGCTGTCTGGAAGAAGAACCCGACGATCACCATCACCATCAGAGCGAGGCACGATCTTCTACTTCATATGGATGCCGATGGCCGCATATGCGGCAACCATGGCGGCCCTGGCAGCTTCGATGCCTCCTTGAGCAGCGATCGCGTCGCCGATCCTCCGATTCATCTCGTCATCATCTCGCTGAGCAGCAAGAAGGCCGGCAGCCACGTGCAGTAGCTCATGATGGCGGGCTCCAGCTTCACCACCAACATCTTGCTGAGCAGCGGTAGGGCTGGCTACCACTGCTCGCCATGCTCGCGCGCACAGGTCAGGGTACCAGAGATCATGATGTTGGGCTCCAGCGTCACGACCCACATCTCGCTGAGCAAGGATGGGGCCGGCTGCAACCGCCAGCGCATCTCGCACGCGCTGATCGTGGTTCTGTGGCTCATGATGGCAGGCGTCAGCTTCACCACCGACATCTCGATGTCTCGCACGCGCTCTTCTGGGGGCTGTAGCTCATGATGTCGGGCTCCAGCTTCACCACCCACATCTCGCTGAGAAGCGATAGGGCCGGCTGCCACTGCTCGCCCTTCGGGTAGCTGCTGCTGTCCCAGTGCCGCTGCGCGTCGCTGGGGCCACGCAGCGCGGCGCGCGGCCAGCAGACACGCAGCCGCAAGATGGGCAGCAGCTCTGACGGCAGCCTTGCTGGGCATGGCGGCGGGGGCCTCCGCCACGGCACCGGCCTCCAGCTTCGCGTCCGACGCGGGAACAGCAGCAGCGTCAACGTCACCAAGTTGCCCGCACGGTGTGCCGACGACGTATCGGCTCACATCGCACAGCGGCGGCGGCGGCGGAGCGCGCAAGGCCACAGCCGGCGCCACATCGGGAGGAGCGCCAGGCGGCGGCGCCGGCACGCGGCGAGCAGCCAGGTAGCTGGAGGCACCAAGATACGCCGCCCGAGCGCCACGCTCCGCGCCTATCGAGCACGGCGGGAGCTCCGGGGGTACAGCACGAGCAAGAAGACGTAGAACATGATCCTGGCCGAGAGCGGGAGAAGCTGCAGCGGCAGCGTCGGCACGATCTTGGGCGGGTTGCGCAGGCAACGCGCGTGGCGGCAGCAGCACCGACGAAGCACACGGCGAGGGGGTCGGCGTAGCACTGGGCGAACGGGCGGCTGCCGCAGCCGCAGGGGCGCTGATCGCCTCGAGCCCGGGTGACTCCCGGGGTGCAGCACCAGCAGGAGGAAGTACATGTTTATCTCCGCGGACACGCTCGGGTCCAGGAGCAGGGCCACGACGCGCGACGGCGGCCCCGTCGCTCATACGAGGCCGGCATCCGACTCTGGCCGTATAGCCGAGCCGTCGCGCAGCTGCGCGAAGCGTCGGCCTCGGTCGGCTGCAACGCCATCTGGAGAGGTCTCGCGGCGCGCGGCTGGCCTGCGGCTCGCCTGGCATCGGCGCCAAGGGCAAGGCGAGGCGGCCCGCGCGCATGGCAGCTGTCCGCGGGCGAGGCTCGCAGCGCGCGGCGGTGCCTGGTACCGCGGGCACTGCACCCAAAGCCTCGACCGGGGACGGCGGCTGGGAGGGAGGAAGGGAGGGAGGGAGGGAGGCGCGAGGGATTCTAGGGATTCTGCCAAGGCGTAGCCTAAATGATACAAAAGCCGCCCCCTGAGCTCGAAATTGAAGTAGACGAACCAGAAGACGAAGGGCAGGAGCAAGCAGGGAGCTGATGAATATTGCATAATACTGCCAGTCGCAGAAGCCGACCCGCACACGACCTCAATAGCAATACCACAGAAACTACCAAGCCTGCCCAATAGCAATACCAGAAAAGTTTGAAAAAAAATTTGCCGAAACGACTCCACAATGACATAGCCAGTGGCTAAGCAGAAATGAGTTTGACTCTATGGGGCCCTAGCTGTGCCGACACGGCGGCACTGTTGATCACTAGGCTAACTCAAACCGATCAATGAGCTCGCCTCGCCCACAAACCACCTCGCCCCAGTCGACCAAAGGAAGTACCGCCGACAGCTGAAGTCCCATACCTGCATGCTCATCGAGACACTCTGCACGACGAGCGGGGAAAACTGAAAATATACCCTTTGACTTAAGCACACCGAACTTGCAACTGAACCCACGCCAACAGATGAATCCAAGCCATAACCACCCGCCCGAGCAAGTCGAGATGAGGAGGGCCGCCAGTGAGGGCACTGGCGGAACGGTTTGAACCAATATGCTGCTGAATCCTCAACAAGTTCGGAAACGGGTACGCTAGCCCATTCCAGCATGATAAATGAAAATGCTCCGATGGGACCGCGTGCTGTAAGAACTGCTCGCCCTTCTCGCACGCGACGATACCAGCACAATAGGAGATGAGGTCAGGGCCCAAGGACAGCAACCATAAGGCTCTAGGATAGCAGATGAAGCCGCACGTGCCGAACATGCATGGCAATACTCCGCACGGGATGGCGGACGCGCCAACCCTGCAGCCCGCCTGGGCCTGCGGCTCGATGCCTGGCACGCTAGCCCATACCAGCATGGTAAGTGACGACGCTCCGATGGGACCGCGTGTTGTATAGAACATGTCGCCCTTCTCGCACGCGCCGAACCCAGCACGGTGGAAGATGGGGTCGAAGCCCAAAAACAACAACCAAAAGGCCCCAGGATAGCAGAAGATGTCGCACGTACCGAAGATGTGGGACATTGCCTCGTCACACGAGATAGCGCCCACGCCGAAATTGCAGCAAACCTGGGCCTGCGACGCGAAGTACGCGGTGGGCGAGCCACTGCGGATTGTGCAGCAGACGTAGCAGAGCGACTTGCAGCAAAACTCCACCTCGATGCAGCACAGTGCTTCGCTCGCCATGCACCCAATGCACCAGTCGTCGCTGAGGCAGCCTCCGCAACTGCAGTAGCGCGAGTCCGTGACGACGATCGCGTGGTTGCCGAGAATGTCACCTTCGCCGTCCAGCGCGACGAGGACAATCCAGCATAGCAGCCACCGACTCATACCGGTTCACCCTGTTCTCCTCGATTTAGCCAACCCGCCCAGCCTGGACTCGCTGACCCAGGCGTCGCGAGTGCCACCCAAGCGCCACGGTGAGGCATCGAGGAGCGCCCGAGGACTTGCGATGGAGCCAAAACCACAACGGACGCCCTCGAGCCGCCTGTGCTTGAGGGGAGGGCGCGAGGGAGACGAAGGACCAGGGCCCAGACATGCGACGTCCTGATTTTGTCAGGACGGCGTCCCTGGAAGTCCCGACCCTTTCCCCGGGGCCGGTTTTTCGTCCCGAGTCGTTTTCTGACGGTCCCGAGGCCCGGCGAGGGCCCCCCGGGGCCGAAAATAGCGAAAAACCTCCCGTCCTGATTTTTTTACGACGCCATCATGTCTGGGGCTGTTGCCAGCTCCTAAGCCTCAGGACCATGAGCGGTGAGGAGGTCTCAGGCGGAACGCCCATTTCCGCCCCTCCGGCTGGCATCGGGGTGCGACGGGGCGGAGTTACATTCATAAGGACAAGGAATGGAGGAGGAGGAGGAGGAGGAGGAGGAGGAGGAGGAGGAGGAGGAGGAGGGGGAGAGGCAGCAAGGCCAACGGGACGCTTCCCCGGGGGAGGCCCCGACAGGTCCTCGCCCGCGCCCCCCGGCCGCATCAGCAGCCCGCTGGCGGGCCGCTCCGGCTTCACGGCCCGCACCTCCCGGTTGTAGACCTCGGGGGGCGGGCCGGCCGGCCGGTCTCTCGCCCGGAGGAGGATCGAGAGAAAGGAGATCGAGGGGGAGGATCGAGGAGGATCAAGGATCGAGGAGGGTCGAGGAGGATCGAGGAGGATCGAGGAGGATCGAGGAGGAGGATCGAGGAGGAGGAGGAGGAGGAGGAACGAAGAGCAGGAACGAGGAGGAGGAGGAGGAGGAGGAGGAAGAGAAGGAGGAGGAGAAGGAGAAGGAGGGGGAGGAGGAGGAGGAGGAGGAGGATAAGGAGGAGGAGGAGGAGGAGACGAAGAAGGAGGATAATAGAGGACCATCGAGGAAATTCGGGGAGGATCAAGAAGGAGAAGCGGGAAAGCAAGAGGAGGATAATAATGAGAATGATGAGAATGATGATAATGATGATGATGACGATGATGATGATGATGATGATGATGATGATGATGATGATGATGATGATGATGATGATGATGATGATGATGATGATGATGATGATGATGATGGTGATGATAATAATAACGATAATGACGGTGATGACGATGATGATGATGATGATGATGATGATGATGATGATGATGATGATGATGATGATGATGATGATGACGATGATCATGAGGAGGAGGAGGAGGAGGATAATGATAATGCTGCTGATGATGATGATGATGAGGAGGAGGAGGAGGAGGAGGAGGAGGAGGAAGGAAATAATCGAAAAGGATCGAGGAGGTTCGAGGAGGATCGAGGAGGAGGAGCAGGAGGAGGAGGAGGAACGAAGAGGAGGAACGAGAAGGAAGAGGAGGAGGATGAGGAGGAGGAGGAGGAGGACGACGATAATCGAGGAGAATCGAGGAGGTTCGGGGGGGGTTAGGGAGGAGGAGCGGGAGAAGGAGGAAGAGGAGGAGAAGGAGAAGAGGAGAATCGACGAGGATCCAGGATGTTCGGGGAGAATCGACGAGGAGGAGGAGGAGGAAGAGGAGGAGGAGGAGGAAGAGGAAAGGATGATACGATGACGCCAGATCGTCGACGAAGCCCGCCACGGGCACAGGCACCAGAAGGAAGAGGCGGAGGAGACAGAGGAGGACGAGGCCGAGAATGCGGGGGAGGCGGCGGAGGAGGAGGAGGAGGAGGCGGAGGCCGAAGAGGGACAAGGAGGCGGCGGAGGAGGAGGAGGAGGAGGAGGAGGAGGGGCAGGTCGAGGAGGAGGAAGAGGAGGAGACGGAGGACGAAGAGGAGGCGGAGGAGGAGGAGGCGGAAGAAGGACGAGGAGGCGGAAGAGGTGGCCAGATGTGTCTGTGGCGACAAGGCTGGCGCCCCGCGACCCCTCCCCCCCCCACACACACGCCAGCCCGGACGCCCGCCGCCTCTTCCAGCCAGCTTCTAATCGTCGTCCACGACGACGACGCAGACGACGACGACGACGACGACGACGACGACGACGACGACGACGACGCAGGCGACGCCGACGACGCCGCCGCCGCATCCTCCTCCTCTTCCTCCTCCTCCTCCTCCTCTCCTTCCTCTATTCGGTTGCCCCTACCTCCTCCTCCACATACTACACCTACCTTTCATGCCACTCCTCCGCCTCCAAGACACGAACCAAACCACTCCTACCTCCTCCTATTCTCATCCTCCTCATCCTCCTCATACTCCTCCTTCCTCTCATCCTCCTCCTCCCTCGAGCCTCTCATTCTTCATCCTCCTCCTCTACTCCTCCTCTCACTCCTTACTCCTCATCCTCCTCCTCCTCCTCCTCATCCTCCTCCCCGACCCTCCTCCTCGATCCTCCTCCCCGATCCTCTTCCTGTCGCACCCCCAGACGTGTCCGTGGGGCGGACCAGGCGTTTCGCTTGAGACTCTCCTGCCATGTATGATCCTGAAGCTCGAGCTTTGCGAGAGCTCCACAGATGGAGGGCGGGCGTTCTTTCAAACGTGGATCTCGCCTTAACGCCGCGCACATGTGTCTTAAATGTTGACAACAGTTTCACATGGAGGGTGGGTTGTGTTCAACATGTGACTCTCGCCTTGGCGCAGCACACATTCGTCTTAATCGTCTGCACTAGATTCGAAAATGGATCCTGTTCAAAGCGTGGCTCCCGTCATAGTGCCCGTGCACACTCGCTTTAAACAGTTTCCGGCCGTTCAAAGAATTCGTCCAATCGAAGTCCCAATATTGTGTTATGGCACGACTTGGGATTGCCAGGGCCTAACAGCCACGTGGGTTAGTGGTCTCGAAATCCCAGGGACGGCGTCGACCTTCAAGACGCAACAGTCACCTTGATCCGCGGCGCTGAAGTCCAAAAAAATGTGTTTGGCACGATTGAGGCCTCTCCGACGGTTGTCTTCAAATGGGTCCTTTCCCGCTAAGAAACATAAATTCCTTCAAGGACATATGAAGGGGGAATTTGGAGGGAGGGTGTATTGCAATATCGCTGGTTCGCCTTAGGTTTACACTGGCCATCTTCCTGCACCTCGTCGATCCTCCTCCGCCTCCTCGATCCTCCTCCACCTCCTCGATCATCGGCCTCCTCCTCCTGCTCGATCATCCTCCGTCTCTTCGCTCCTCCCCAAAACTCCGTCCTCCTCCTCCTCCTCCTCGATCCTCCTCCTTCTCTTCGCTCTTCCTCCCCATTCCTCCTCCTCCTCCTCCTCCTCCTCCTCCTCCTCTTCCTCCTCCTCCTCCTCCCCCTCCTCCTCCCCCTCCTCCTCTTCCTCCTCCTCCTCTTCCTCCTCCTCCTCCTCCCCATCCTCCTCCTCCCCCCCTCCTCCCTCTCCTCCTCTCCTCCTCCTCATCCGCGCTTCCTCCTCCTCCTCCTCCTCCCCCTCCTCCATCTTCCTCCTCCTCCTCTTCCTCCTCCTCTTTCATCCTCCTCCTCCCTCCCTCCTCCTCCCCCTCCTCCTCCTTCTCCTCCTCCTCCTCTTCCTTGATCCCCCCTGGTCTTCCTCCTCTTCCTGAATCCTCCCCCTCCTCCTCCCCCTCTTCGGCCGCCTCCTCCTCCCCCTCCTCCTCGATCTTCGAGGACCAAGGATTGGAGCATCCGTGCTGGTCGTGTCGAGCCACGTGGAGCCCTTTATAGGGACCCCCGCAGCCCCTGGGAGGCCTCAGAGGTCCCAGCACTTCCCGTCGCGCCCAATCGTCGTCTTCCCGTCCCAGAACTCCCCCTCCACGTCCGCGTCCTCGTCGTCGTCGTCGTCGCCGTAGCTGTCGCCGTCGCCGTCGCCGTCGCCGTCGCCGTCGCCGTCACCGTCGCCGTCGCCGTCGCCTTCGCCGTCGCAGTCGTCGTCGCCGTCGCCGTCGCCGTCGTCGTCGCCGTCGCCGTCGTCGTCGTCGTCGTCCTCCTCCACGTCGTCCTCGTCGTCGTCGTCGTCGGCGGCGTCGTCCTCGTCGTCGTCCTCCACGTCGTCCTCGTCGTCGTCGTTGTCGTTGTCGTCCTCAACGCCGTCCTCGTCGTCGTCGTCGTCGCCGCCGTCGTCGTCGCCGTCGTCGTCGTCGTCCTCCTCCACGTTGTCCTCGTCGTCGTCGTCGTCGTCGCCGCCGCCGCCGCCGCCGTCGTCCTCGTCGTCGGCGTCGTCGTCTTCGAGGTCGTTCCCGCGCCCCTCCGCCTCGCCTTTCGGCGGCGAGCCTGAGGGGGAAGTGAGAAGGGGCGGGCCTTCTCAGAAGGCTCGGAAGTCCCCCGGCCTTTTGAGAAGTCTTCTAAGCCTTCCCCGAAGACACCGAAAAACCTTACAGAGGGCGCGAGGGCTTCCGAGAAGTCCCGCCGCCTTCTGAGAAGGCCTTCTCCTTCTGACTTCCCCCCTCGCTCACCGCCGCTCCACACACGCACCAGGTGTCTGCTTTGCACTGTCTCCAGCCCGTACAGCCGAACATGTGATCAAAAACATCCTCACTTAAGAAATCAGGACCAGCTTCCCCGAAGGTTCTTACAATAAGGCTGGGCCGATCTCTGTTGTTAACACTGGAGGGGCGAGCGTGCCCAAGATTGCCAGCAAGTGGGTCAACAGATGCTGGCCGAGCTTTTCGGAGGAGATCTCTTAATCGGATGCTCTGGCTCTGCTGCAGTGTCCTTGAACCTGGCTTACACTGCTCCTCCTCCGCCTCCTCCTCCTCCTCACCCTCCCCCCTCTGCTCTCCGCACCCCTGGCCCCACTCCACGCCTCCACCGCACCTCTGGCATCCCCCGCCACCCTCCTCTTCTGTGATGCCAACATAGAGGCGTCCTGGATAAAGTCGGAGTAGACTTAAGTCGGGCCTGTCCCCCTACAGGCCGATTTTGGACGAAAAATAGAACATACCCCAAAAATGCTCCAAAAATGCTCAAACATACTGAACAAATAGTCACCAGATCATTTCTGACTATGTTTCAGTATTCCCCATGTAGAGGGACAGGCCCGATTTCAGTGTCGACGGGGTCGGAGGATCGCGCCGCATCGCCGATACATCCGCGATGCACCGGCGATGCATCGGCGACGTGGGCGATGCGTCGGCGACGTCGACGTGAAGCACATCGGGCTCCGCATCGAGCCGCGTCGGCGATGCATCGGCGATGCGACGCGATTACCCGGCCCCATCTGCCCCGACCCCCTCTGGGAGGCCCAGACCAGCACCTGCAGCCCATAGGTCCTCCTGCTCCTCCTCCTCCTCCTCCTCCTCCTCCTCCTCCTCCTCCTCATCATCCTCCTGCTCCTCCTCCTCCTCATCCTCCTGCTCCTCCTCCTCCTCCTCCTCCTCATCCTCCTACTCCTCCTGCTCCTTTGGCCTCCTCCTCAGCCTATACTCCTCCTGCTCCTCCTCCTCCTCCTCCTCCTCCTTGATCCTCCTCCTCCTCCTCCTCCTCCTCCTCCTCGATCCTCCTCCTCCTCCTCCGCCCTGGATCCGAGCCCGCCAGCCTCCGCTTTGCCCACCACGCCCGGCGGCTTCCACCGTCTGCCTCCCGCTCTCAGGAGCCCCTAAGAGGAGGGGGAGGAGGAGGGGGAGGAGGGGGAGGACTGGGAGGAGGAAGAGGAGGAGGAGGAGGAGGAGGAGGAGGAGTAGGAGGAGGGGGAGGGGGAGGATCCTCCTCCTCCTCCTCCGCCCTGGATCCGAGCCCGCCAGCCTCCGCTTTGCCCACCACGCCCGGCGGCTTCCACCGTCTGCCTCCCGCTCTCAGGAGCCCCTAAGAGGAGGGGGAGGAGGAGGGGGAGGAGGGGGAGGACTGGGAGGAGGAAGAGGAGGAGGAGGAGGAGGAGGAGGAGGAGTAGGAGGAGGGGGAGGGGGAGGAGGTGGAGGAGGAGGAGGAGGAGCCCCCCGCTCCACGATCGCACCGCGAGCTGCTCGGGTCTGCGGTCCTGGCCTCCTGGAGCAGGTGCTCGAAGAGAGGCTTCACGTTGTAATCCGTCACCGCGCTGGCCTGGGACCATGCCAAAAAAAAGCTGGGCCGAGAACCACCCTGACTCCTGATCCGCCCTACTTTGGGCGATTTCGAAAGTAGGGCGGAAATTTCCGCCCTACTTTTGAGGCCCCTTTGAGCGTCGATTTCCGCCCTTGAGGCTCCTTCGGCGTCGATTTCCGACACAATTTTAGGTCGGAAAATCATCCAAAGTACGGCGGATCAGGAGCCAGGGTGGGCCGAGAACCAGCACGAGGGACGCACGAGGGGGAGACGCTGGGCGCACGAGAAGCAGGAGGGGGTGGGGCCAGGCGAGAACCGAGGCAGAGGCAGCTAGGACAATAGATGTGGAGGTGGGAACGACCTCGCTTGGAACAGGGTCGCCATATCCGCCGCCTCCCACTCCCAGCCGGCCTGGGGACCCTCTCTGGAGACCCCGATACACAGCGCGCGACCCGGAAGGACGCGTGGCGCCGCATCTGCCATCCTACCCCTCCCACCAATTCCAAATGCACGGATCTTCCAGAGAAAGCACCTCGGCAACTATGTCGAGCCATCTCGGGCCTTCGGGTGCCATCTTGGAGCCCATCTTGCCCCATCGTGGGCACATCATGGGCCACGCTGGGCCACTGCTGGGGGCCTCGCGTGCCTGTCTGCCCATTGGCCTCTTGGCAAGGAAAAATCCCGCCAGCCCTCTGGGCGTGAGTGGTTCAGCGAATTTTCCACTTCCAGCGCTCTTCTTCCCCGTCGGGGAACGCTTTAAGACTGTTCCCTATCAATAGCCCCCCTCGGGAGAAACCCAGAAAAGTTTCAATCGGCGAGAAGGTCAGCCCCAAGAGGCCTCCAGAACTCCCAAGAGGCCAGAATTCCCAAGAGGCCTCAGGAACTCCTAAGGGACCTCTAGAATCACCAATCCGGGGCACAGTTCGCCCCCCAGGGGGGGGGCCTTCGGCCCTCCTGGGGGGGTGCTGGGCTGCTGGTTGCTTGGGGGGGGGGCCGGGACTCTGCGCCCGTCCCTCTTCAACAACCACAACAACAATAACAGCACGAGCACCACCACCACCACCACCACCACCACCAACAACAACAACAACAACAACAACACCAACAACAACAACAACAACAACAACAACAACAACAACAATCACTTTACCCGAACGCTCAGTGTTCTCACCAGTGCCAGGGTTTTCATGCGACGCCAGCCAATACCCCCACTTTGTGGGGGGGCAGTGCAAGCTCTACCAAATATCCACACGACTCTTCGCCACCACCCACACCCAGCTTCCCGCCCTATGACGTTCGGACACTTCACTTCGTGGCCTGCGGACGACCGTGGCTACTACACTGGCGTGGAGTACACACCCACAGAAGTTGTTAAGCCTACGTTCGTACACCCACAGAAGTTGTTAAGCCTTGTTAACCCACAGAAGTTGTTAAGCCTTCCACAGAACATCTGTTGCATATGATGCATATGGTACATGATACACATGATACACATGATACGTACTCACAAGATAGTTGATCACATCTTTAGGGCAAATTCCTGAGGGATGTGGGAATACACAAGAGAGAGAGGATATGGTTGTCCCGATGGTTGTCTCGATGGTTGTCCCGATGGTTGTCCTGATGGTTGTGGTTGTCCCGATCGTTGTCCCGATGATTGTCCCGATGGTTGTCCTGATGGTTGTGCTTGTCCCGATCGTTGTCCCGATGACTGTCCCGATGATTGTCCCGATGGTTGTCCCGATGGTTGTTCCGATGGTTGTCCCGATGGTTGTCCCGATGGTTGTGAGCGATGCCGGATCCTCACGCCCCCCGCCGGAGGAGGAGGAGGAGGAGAAGCAGGACAAGGAGGAAAGGAGAGAAGAGAGGGGAGGGGCGGGAACGGCGCAAAGAAAAAACGAATGTGTCCCGCATGGTATTATTTGACAGGGATTGATGGCCCTGGCAGGTGCGCAACCGTTGTCGCAGAAGTTCGAAAAAGTTGCTCGCAAAAGCCCGTTTGACAGAAATGTTTAAAAAGTGTTGGGTTTCCTACGAATCCGCAAGAGCGCGCGGGATGAGATTTTGACAATTTTTTGTTGAAAAACCATTGGTTTTTTTGATGTTTTTATGTTAAAATCGCTGCGAACACTAAGGTTTTGGAAGGATTTCGTCTTGCGCGCGCGAATGTCCACTTTACCTTATTTTTTGCAAGGGATTCTTGAAATTTGATTATATTAGAACAAGAAATGTCATTTTCTATTGTTTTTTGCAAGGGAAAGCGGATTACAACAAAACAACCGGATCCTGTACACACCCTCTTTTCTGAGGCTTCCTCACGAAAATGATGAAAATGTAGCTGCGGCCTAGGCGGCGCAGGGGGGGCGCGCACCAGGGGGCCCAACAATAATTATTCTTTAGAATAAATAATGTTCAACAACAACAACAAGAGCAGCTACTAGAATTACAACAACACCTACAGCAACAGCAGAAACAACAACAATAACACAAATGACACCACTATGAATAATACTGGTGATCAAAGTAAGACTGCTCGTTATTATCTGCTCGCGTGCCACTCGACACGAATATCCCAAAAGCTCGGTACCCACTCTCTTCGTCTTCGATCGTACCCACTTACCCCCTTGGGGTGTTCCTTCCTTATTCGCCACGTGTATTTAGCGCAGCCCCTAAAACAGTGGAAGAGAGGACGGATGCAAGGGGGAGGGAGAAGGATGCAGCACGCGCGAGATTAGCAGGAGAAAGGCTAGGAGGAGAAAACACGTGGCAGAACGAGACGGGCAGATCGGGCGGGTAGACTCTATCGGGCGGGTCGGGAAGGCGGGCCAAGCGGCCAGATCGACCAGGCGGGTTGCTGAAGCGTGAGCCCTGCATGAATCGCGAAGAAATCTCTAGCGCGATTCCAAAATAAATCGGGAGAAAGGCCAGGGCGAGAGCGTGATTCCTGAGTGTCGAGGGCGCGGCGTCTGTATGAACTGCGGGGATGTGACGCGCGAGAGCGCGATCCCTGCATACATCGTGAGGAGGTCCCGCGCGAGAACGCGATTGTGGAATACCCTTTGTGAGGTAGCACCAGGCGGGAGCTCTTGCTGTTGTTGCCGTAATTCGGGTGCCAGCAACCCAATATGAGCCTCAAGCCTTTCCCCTGTGCTTCGTCTTTTACGAACAAGCAAAAAAACGAACCCCGGGAGGAGCACCGGAATTGACAACAAAAAAAACTCCATGGGCATCGGGGGTGGGGATCAACAGAAATTATCCTCTAGAGACGAGAATTCAAAAACAACAACGAGAGCTCTTCAGAAATGACACTTTAGAGATGAGAGTTCAACCACAAAAACGTTCTCGGCGCACCCCGCTCCCGACGATCCATGCAGAGCGACGCCCGCGTGCTGCGGGCCATGGCGGAGACTGTGACCCGCGCGACTCGGCCACGCCTCGTCTAAGGCAGACGCGCTCTCCACGTGGAGAGCCTGGGCCAGGATGGGAGGCTACAGACCAGGGTTAAGTCGGGCGTGTCCCCCTACCGGGGGATTTTCGCCGGAAGATACAAACATATCAAACAAATATTGCCACATGGTCAGAAGATGCTCAAACATCGTCCCCAGACTATTTGTTGGTACTATTTTTGAATACTCCCCCTGTAGAGGGACAGGCCCGACTTAAGACCAGGGCCTGGTGTCTTGGGCCCCCTTCCTCCGACCAGTGCTCGCGCGTGCGGGCTCCAACTTCTCCTCCGCAAAATGGTCGAAAGATGCTCAAAAATCGTCCCCAGAAAATGGTTTGGCTATCTCCGAATACTCCCCTTGTAGAGGGACGGGCCCGACCTAAGAAGACCAGGGCTTGTAAAACAGGGCTAGAATCGGGATACATCGCTCCAGAGCGTCCCGGAGCGCTCTCAGAGCGTTCCAGAACGCTCTGGAGCGGCCGCGGCGCCCAATACATCCTCCAAACCCGCCGATTCTCAGAGATTTCGAGCTATCCCGATCCGATTTTGTCCCGATCTGCGCGTCGTTTTAGCTTGGTGTCTTGGGCCCTGTCCTCCGACCGGTGCTCGCGCGCGCGGGCTCCAGCTTCTCCTCCGCACGGCTGGATGCGAGCAGGGGGCAGGCTGTCGGTGGCCAGGGAGTGTCGCCGACGGGGTGCCCGACAATCCTTGCCGCAGAACCGCCAGTAGAGGAGGAGGAGGAGGACGAGGAGGAGGAGGAGGAGGAGGAGGAGGAGGAGGAGGAGGGGGAGGGGGAGGGGGAGGAGGAGGAGGGGGAGGGGGAGGAGGAGGAGGAGGGGAGCAGCATTTTTTTACTCGACGAGTGGGGCTGTGTGCCGACTGATGGGAGTACATGTGAGGCTTGCGGAGCCCGTCGCTGGACCGCACTCTCGCGGATCCTGTCCTGGTCAGCTATGCAGGCTGGTGCGCACGCTCGATCGATGCTGCAACTCGGGCGCGGCGGAGGCAGGCTGCAAACGAGGGGAGAGGCACGCACGCCTCTGGCGGCGGAAACCGCGTCTCGATAGGAACTGGGCCCCCGCCTCAGGGACAGAGCTATCTGCACATAATCACGGCACTAGAGAGGCTGGGAACATGGACAGGAATGCATTCAGCTGGCCAGGCAGCCAATGCTGTCAGCCACGCCTCAATCAAACTCGAATGGGCAATACTCATCTTCGGAGCCGATCGGGTCAATGGCGGGGGGAGGCAGGGGCGGGGGAGGGGTAGGTACCGTGCCCCCGATAGTCTCTCCCTGTACAAACACTACTGGGTTAGTACCTCTAGCCACGACGCCATCTCGTCTTCCAGCCATCCAGGCGGGGCTACACCAGTGTGGCGCTGGGCCACTCCCTCCGAGATGAAGGCATTCGTGACCGTGCCCCGCATGGGCCACGCTGGCGCTGCCACCTGGAGCTTCACTTTCTCCGCGTCGAAGCATCTCTCGATGCGGATGGCCGCCACGTCCAGCTCCAGGTGGGGTCTCGTTATCGGCGGCTCCTCTCCATTGACTGGTATGATTTGTTCCACGTACTTGCCGAGGTCGGCCTTCGCTTTTCCACCTATGTCGCACTCCATCAGACTCTCTAGAAGGCCGACCACGAGGCTCGCCACTGGCGAGCCCACCTCTCGCAGCGCCTCGGCGCCGCTCGGGCAGGCTGCCTCCGCCTTCTTGCGGTACTCGATCATCACCGCCTCGAGCCTCTGGACCGCGCGGTGCTCTTGGGGGGCGTCCTCTAGTCGCCAAGCCGGCGGTCGCAGCACCTCGCGCCCGAGTGGGCCTCGAGCGCTGTGGGCGGGTCGTGGCCGAGATGTTTTGAGCCAAGATCCTGACGGACATGGGGGAATGTGCGCGCGAATGTGTCTTCGCAGCTCCAGCGCCTCAGAATAATGAATGCGGCATTCAGGCTGGTCGCTGTATTCTCCCAATGGGCACTCGGTTACCTCGGAGGGGGTCCAGGCATGTGTGCGTCTCGTCAGCTCCGCGATGCATCTGCCCGACATCCATGCTCGAAACAAGCGGCGTCGTGCATGATCAATACTAGCAAAGACAGTGTCGCAGTTGATGCACTTATTGTCTATACATACCTGCGAGAGGACGGGAGGAGCGCCGTGGCCCTCGAGCGTTGTCGCGTTGATCTGGCGCTTGACCAGCTCGCGTTTCGTCGAGAATCTGGCACGGCATCCCTAGATCCCGCGCAACAGGGGGGCGAGCTCCTCATCTTCACTATCGCCCCCCCCCCCCCCCCAGCACCTCGTCAGTGGGGAGCTGGTTCTCGAAGTGCTCTGGGGGGGGGGCCACTCGCATCCCTTGAGTGTCGTGCGCAGGGCTCTGAAGTCGCACTTGCGGAAAACCTCGGAGGCCTCAGAGCCGATGCCGAACAGGGTACCTAACGTACTGGGCTCCCAGACGCCCCTCAGCTCCATGAAATGCGGATGCCCAAGAATCGTTGGGAAGTCCTCATGAAGCTGGCGGGCCAGCTCGCCGTTTCCAAGTATAGTAATACCGGCTACAGCTGCACCCACCAAGCGAGCTCTTGACTCGAACTTGCACCCCCCGAAGAAGGCGCTGAGGAAGTGGCGGTGGTGTTCGGGGTTTGCCATGATAGACTGCCACCATTCCAACCTCCTTATCATACATTAAACCCCTGTGGGTGGGATCCCCCACTCTTCGAACACGGCCCAGGTGGTCAACGACGTGTGTCTGCCATCCTCGTGTTCCGTGTGTGCCGCGCCTGCCATCATCGCTCTGAGCTCCTTAGCGAGAGAGGTGTCGAGGGCCCGCACCTCCAGGGGGGTGAGCACATGCGCCTCCATACCTGACCAGACACGGCCTGCAACGCTAGCCAAGAACATGCTGCGCTTGCTCCTCCAGGGGCCAGGCGCAGCCCAGTAGTTCCGAAGGTTACTCCACCCTATGGAGCCAGCTCTTATCCGTGCCTTGACCTCGCGCCTGTTGCTACTGTTAATATTAATGTACCCGCCCAAGTGTATCATGTTCACCATCGTTCCCCCCGATGCTCTCTCCTCCGCCTCCTCGGTGTCCCTGTTAGTGGCTAGGTGCACTAGTGTATCTTGCTTGTCCACGCGCTGTGCGTACCCGCCCTCAGTCCAGCACTTGTCTAGTATCTTACTGTCCAGATAATCGAGGCTCAGGGCCTCGCGCGCAGTCCCACTCGGCGCAATGACAATTCTGATCAGGTCGTCTATGAAGCCTCCGAACGCCAGGTCATCCCAGCGGTCGAACAGAGGGCTCCTGCATGCCAGGCGATCTCCCACAACCTGTCCGAGTTCACGCTGCCAGGCACTGACGATCGGGTAGAAGGATTCCATGAACAGCTCGGGTTCGTTCGAATCGCCCGTCCTCCCTCCTGTCGTCGGTGTCATCGCCACGTCGCCATCGCTAGCCTCGTAGTAGAGAATGCCCGTGCCCCTGTGGTGCGTGAGTAGCTCATCGTAGTGCTCATCCACTCCTCGAGACCTGTGGGCGTCGTGTAGGCGTGCATGATGTCCTGTGCCGAGCGCGTTTATCATGTCATACGATTTGACCAGATAATAGTGTCTGCAGCGGCGCAATTTCCACATGACAAGTTGAATGATGATCATGAGCCCCTCCCTCCTCCGATGAATGATTCCGCCGTACGCCCAGGGGGGGCTCATATGGGCTACCGTAATCCACTAGGCCCGCACGCAATAATAGCCTCCACCAGTGACAGAAGCAGCGCAACAGTCTAAGACACCGTGTGATGTCCATGACCGTGTTGCCCGTAGGTGTCTTGCCTGGCTTGCTTATTGCTATGGCGTGGCTGGTGCGTGCCTGTTGTGGGAGTAGCTGCCTAGCTCGGATATGTGCAAGGAGTTGTAGTAGCATATCATATCCCACGCGCGCCTCGACATCATCGACCACCAGCTGGCGGTGTCGGGGTCGGGCTGCCTGGGCCTCGAAGTCCAGGAGGTCGGGGTCGCGTGCTCGCCACGTGAAGCCTAAGCCCTCGCGAGGGAGGCCTGGGCAGAAGAGGTGGGCGGGGAAGAGGAGCAACTTCGCGACCTCCACGGGCCACGACCACGGCGGGGCATAACGGCGGCGATGGCAATGTCGTAATCGTTTCTGCAAGTATTCTAGATCCTCAGCCGCCATCTCGAAATCCTCGCTCGTGGGTAGGGGGAGGCCTCTGGGTCCGTAGGGTGGTATCTCACCCCAAGGAGTATTGATCAGATCTTGTATCTTATCTGGGTTCATGTACTTGCCTAGGATAGCGCTGACGGCCGTGAGCCCTCCTTCCACCCCTGGTTTCTGGAGGGCCTCTCGAATGTCAGCGGAGTTGGGGCGGCTCACCGGGAGGGCGAGGTAGCACCTTTTACGGGGCCCCATCCTGGTACCAGCTCGAAGGCGTACAAGTTGACCTACTCTAGCCTGGCCCCGCACCTCCCACGCCTCCTTGATCTCCTGCTCCAGAGACTCCCTCCTCCACAATTTCTGCCATCGAGCGTGCGACTTGATCGCTCTGTCGAGTCGTCGAAGGGGCTCGCTCGTGATCGTGAACCCGAGGTCCCTGAGGGTAGCACGCTCCGCTAACAGCCTACGTCGTTCAGCTTTCGCCTCCTGGAGCCAGTCTGGGGTCGAGTGCTCGGCCGAAAAGAACTCGCGAGCGACCTCTCTGATCGTGTGGGCCACCGCGCCAGCATGTCGGGTCGGCTCGCCGTCCGTCGTGAGGACACGACACAAGATCCTCCTCTCCTCCCAGACCTGCCCCATTCGTTGCATGAGCTCCTCCCTCCGATATCCCATCTGCAACGCCGCCGCCAGAGCCCCCCAGTCCCACTGGATGTTCTGCTGCTGCTGCTGGGGGGGTGGGGCGGGCAAGGACATGCACAGGCACATGGGGACGTGGTCGATCATGTGTGGGAGGGCCTGGAGACGTTTCTGGGACCTCCAAAACATATGCATTTGGATTCCCGTGTCTAGTAGAGCTCGAGGTCCTAAAAAGTAATCGATCCGACTTCGTGCCCCCTTGAGGCCATAGTACGCATGGGGAAACTCATATGGCTGTCCGAAAAGGCCTTTCTTACAACAGTGGCTACTTCATCCTCATGTTCAGCCTGGAAAGGGCCAAAGGTGCTGTCCACGATTATCTCTCGCCCCTTCCTTCCCATCCGCATGTTCATATCGGCGAAGACAATGGGAGTGATCCGCCCTGGGGCTGTGTCGATCTCCTCTTTGATCCAGGCCGTAAGTTGTCTACATGTGGTACGCCATACTCGGATATCACGTGCTGAACGTGATCGCGGAGGGTAGTAGCCTACTATAAGCCGTAGTCGGAGCGGGCCGCGCTGGATGTCCAAACTGCCTGCTCTACCCTGTAGGTGCTGGGGTGGGCGGTTGATGCGGACGGTATGTTGCTTCTTGAACTGTCGGCTGGAAATAGCAATGGCCACCCCCGCAGACGAGTTCGTACTACCACCCCCCCCCCCAGCCCCAGTGGACCCAATGATGGTACGGGGTGCTCTCATAGAAGTGGGTGTCCCAGGCGGGTGCGCATCTTCGTGCCTGGCAGGAGGATAGCTGTGGTCTTGGCAAACTCCGTAGAAATAGCTTCCGCCCTGCCCGCACGCATAAGCGCGAATGGGTTGTATCCAACAAATGTGGCCCTCACGCTCGGCGCAGATGATGGTGATGACGGTGATGGCATGTCATGTATGATCCCCTCGGCCCGATCCGTGTTCTCGTGCTCCTCCTTCATGCTCCTCAGGCCCCGACCCGTCATCACACCCTGGTACTCCGTGTCCCACTCGTCCCGACTCAGCTCCCCAATCTGGGACTGTGGACTGCCAGACCGCGTCTCGGTAGGAACCGTTGTTCCTGTGGGCGAGCAACGACATATGTACATGTACGCCCTCCGCGGTCTTGCCTGCACGTACGTCCGCGTTGACACGCAGTCCAGGGGAAGCTAACCGCGTACGTGTACATATGTTGCTAGCCTCTGTAAAAGGAAATTAAGACACACAAATAAATACACACAAATAAAAATAGTCCCCATATTTTCTCATATTTTCTGGGTTTTTGTCTTCCCCCCCAATTCCCATATTTTCTTATATTTTCCTGGGAATCGAGGATTAATTGTGTCTGTGTGTTTTTTTCCCTCCTGACTCTGATCCTGTCACCCGGTCCTCCATCGGGTCACCTGCGTTGCTGTAGTCCGTCCCCTCCGCCCGTCCTCTGCCTCCCAGTCCTCCCGTCCTGCCCCCCCTGCCGCGCGGGAGCACCGCGGCGGCCCGGCGAGAGCCGCACCGCTGACCAGGTGGGGGGGTGCGCGATCCTGGGCGGATCGCGGCAGTGAGGGGGGGGGGGGGGGGGGGCAGAGGCCGCATGAATGCGTCGGCCTGAGCCGTCCGCGGCCTTGGAGGAGGAGGAGGAGGAGGAGGAGGAGGAGGAGGAGGAGGAGGAGCAGGAGGAGCACACATCCAGAGCGGAGTGGTCAGGAGAGAACCGCGGATGCGACTACGATGTGTGGCAGCAGGGTCAGAGCAAGGCAGAATGTGCCGGTCACTGATGCGCGAGAGCTGGCCTCCTTGAAGAGCAGGCCGTGCTGCTGCGCGAACTCCACCGCAGCCTCGTGGTAGACCTGGGCACTAGACGGGGCAAAGGATAGGTCGGGTACGTCTTCCTACAGGCGGATTCTGGGCGAAAGTGGGAAAAGAATAGCCCCCCCAAAAAACAAGGCACCCCCCCAAAAAGGCTCACAAACATTGTCAAACAGAATTGAAAAATCGTCCCTGGGCTATTTTTGAGTTATTTTCGAATATTCCTCCTGTCGAGGGACATGCCCGACTTAAGGCAAGCAAAGGCGATTGGGTACAGTGGGGGCTCGGTCACAAGAAACCTCCGCAAGAAACCCAACCCTGGAATCCGCGATCTGTTCCGTGAGAACCCAAATCTGTCGATCGGGAAACCGCCCAGATCTCATTGGAGGCCCATCGAGATCCAAGAAGCCCAGGGCACCCTGGCAAAATCCACCCGGCTTTTGGCACGCGCCCCCACTGTACACCCTGCGAAATGCTTAAGAAATCATGGGTTAAGAAATTCATAGTCTCAGAACTTGAATAAAAACCCAGAACTTCTATCAAAATCTTCGGATCTACATTGAAAAATTAAGAATCATCGAGACCATTTCATTTATTGGACGAAAACGGGGACGGAAAACTTAGGTTTTCCTTAAGCGTCGCCCAAGGTGTAGGCCTCGAGTGGTCGGCGCACGAGCCGGCGAGGGGCGCCGGACGCGGCAGGCCCAGAGAGACAGAGGCCGACGTCGAGCCTTCCGCGCAGGTGCCCCTCCTACTTTCTCTTTCCCTTTCCCCTTCGGCTGATCGCATTTGCTCCCCCTTCCGCCTCGCTTCTCTCATTCGATACCCTACTCGTCTCTTTTCGACGCTCCTTCCTGCCTCTCCCCTCCTCTCCTCCCCTCCTCCCTCCCTCTCCTCCTCCTCCTCCCCTTCCCTCCTCTTCCTCCTTCCTCCTCCTCCTCCTCCTCCTCCTCCTCCTCCTCCTCCTCCTCCTCCTCCCCCCCCTCCTCCTCCTCCTCCTCCTCCTCCTCTTCCTCCTCCTCCTCCTCCCTCCTCCTCCTCCTCCTCGTGGAGCGGGGGCGGGGGAGGGGGGTCGCGGAGGGGCGGGGGGGGAGGCCGGAGGCGAGGCGACAGAGAGAGAGGAAGGCAATCCGAGGCAGGAAGCTGAAGTGATGGCCAGGGTGAAGGGGGAGGTGAAGACAGAAGGAGCGGTTGGGCAAGCTGGGTGCGCTCGCACCACATCCCTCATCCGACCCCTCCCACCCATCTCTTCCACTGTAGCGCATTCTTGTGTGTCCGTGTGGGGGTAGAGGACATCGATCCCAACAATCGATGCAAAAAGGTATAAGGATCTTGTACATTGGGGGAGGTGGCGGACGAGGAGGAGGAGGAGGAGCAGGAGCAGGAGCAGGAGCAGGAGCAAGAGGAGCAGGAGGCGGCATATGAGCAAGAAGATGCGAGGTAGAAGAGACGACGGGGAAGAACGAGGAGGATCAGCAGCATCAGGAGCAGGAGCAGCAGGAGTAGGAACGGGACGAGAATCAGCAGAAGGCGGAGGAGGAAAACGGAGGAGGGCGGAAGCGACGAAAAGGGAACCTGCTCCAGAAATACAGCTCGGGCTGGGGCAAGAGTGCCGTTCTGAACGACGGGAGAAAAGCACCGATCCCGAAATGTAGACAACGCTGCAGCGGGAGACATATGTTCGAAGGACCGAGGAACTCATACGGCTGCTGCTCCTCCTCCTCCTCCTCCTCCTCCTCCTCATCCTCCTCCTCGCCCTGATCCCCCTCCTCCTCCTCCTCCTCCTCCTCCTCCTCCTCTTCCTCCTCCTCTTCCTCCTCCTCTTCCTCCTCCTCCTCCTTCCCCTCTCCCTCCTGCTCCTCCTGCTCCGCCTTATCAACCTTCTTCCCCTCTGCTCCATCATCATCATCATCATCATCATCATCATCATCATCATCATCATCATCATCATCATCATCATCATCATCATCATCATCATCATCACCATCACCATCACCATCACCATCATCATCATCATCAGCATCATCATCATCATCATGTTCGTCATCGTCATCATCATCATCATCATCATCATTATGATCATGATCATCATCATCATAATCATCATCATCAGCATCATCATCATAACCATCATCACCATCATCATCATCATCATCATCATCATCATCATCATCACCGTCATCACCATAATAATAATCATTATCAGCAGCATTATCAGCATCATCATCAGCAGCATAAGCATTATCACCACCACCACCACCAACACAGACGCCACAATCACCACCATCATCACGTCATAATCAGCATCATCATCAGCAGCATCAGCATCAGCATCAGCATCATCATCAGCATCATCATCAGCATCATCATCAGCATCGTCATCGTCATCGTCATCATAATCATCATCAGCATCATCTGCAGCATCATTAGCACCAGCATCAGCATCAGCATCAGCATCATCGTCGTTGTCATCATCAGCATCATCATCACCATCATCATCATCAGTATCGTCATGCTCTTCATCAAAATCAGCATCACCATCATCACAGCTTGCATCTTCATCATCAGCATCAGCATCATCATCGTCATCCTCACCCTCCTCCTCCTCCTCCTCCTCCTCATCATCAGCATCATCATCATACTTGCCATCACCGCTCACATGATCATCATTACCATGACCATCACCATCACCATTCCCATCATCATCACCATCACCATCAGCATCCCCATCATCATCATCCTCATCATCACCATCATCAACAATATCAACAGCAGCAACATCATCATCATCATCATCATCATCATCATCATCATCATCATCATCGTATCATCGTCGACACTTGCATCCTCACTGACAGTGGCATCAGCAGACTTGTACACATGATCAGCATCATCAGCATCATCAGCATCATCAGCATCATCAGCATCATCAGCATCAGCATCAGCATCAGCATCATCATTATCAGCAGCATCATCATCATCACCATCATCACCATCATCACCATCATAATAATCATCATCAGCAGCATAATCAGCATCATCATCAGCAGCATAAGCATCATCACCACCACCACAGACGCCACAACCACCACCATCATCACGTCATAATCAGCAGCATCATCAGCAGCAGCATCAGCATCAGCATCATCATCATCAGCATCATCATCAGCATCATCAACATCGTCATCGTCATCGTCATCATATTCATCATCAGCATCATCTGCAGCATCATTAGCACCAGCATCAGCATCAGCATCAGCATCAGCATCATCGTCGTTGTCATCATCAGCATTATCATCACCATCATCATCATCATCAGTATCGTCATGATCATCATCAACATGAGCATCACCATCATCACAGCTTGCATCTTCATCATCAGCATCAGCATCATCATCGTCATCCTCACCCTTCTCCTCCTCCTCCTCATCATCAGCATCATCACCATACTTGCCATCACCGCTCACATGATCATCATCACCATGACCATCATCATCATCACCATTACCATCATCATCACCATCACCATCACCATCAACATCCCCATCATCATCATCAGCAGCAGCATCATCAGCAGCAGCATCATCAACAATATCAGCAGCAGCAACATCATCATCATCATCATCATCATCATCATCATCATCATCATCATCGTCGACAGTTGCATCCTCATTGACAGTGGCATCAGCAGACTTGTACAAATCATGAGCATCATCAGCATCATCAGCATCATCAGCATCAGCATCAGCATCAGCATCAGCATCAGCATCAGCATCAGCATCATCAGCAGCAGCATCATCATCATTTTCTTCCTGCTGTTCAACAACCCCCCATGCTCGCTTAGAAGACCAAAGGCAAAGCGCGCTGCCTGACGAGATTTGGGATCCTTCTCCACAAGATCGACCTCCCAACCCTGTATCAGTGCGGGACACGCAGGGACTTGGCACGATGGTGCGCAATGAGATGGGATGGGATGGGAAGGGGATGGGAATGAAGAGACGGCCGACCTCAATCCTAAGCCAGCCCAAGATCAGTCACCATCGCATCGGGAAATGGGAACGAATCTATGTTCGTCGAATCGGGCTGCATCGGCACGGAAACGACATAGAATCGGATGGGCTGCGCCAGGGTGCACGACAACGCCACACACGCATCGGGCCACACCGGATCGTCGGCACGTCGGAGTCGAGCCGGCCTGAATCGGTATCGAGTGGAATCGACAGGATCGAGGTGGACCCTGGAAGGTTGACCTGAGCCCCAACTCAGCCTCGGTGCCAGTGGCTTCCCAGCCACGCAGGGAATTGACGGGACGTGGCGGGGCGGAGTAAGGAGGTGAAGGGAAGGGAGGGGCCTGGGAGAGCGGGAGCGGGTTGGGCAGGGCGGAGGAAGGAGTGGGGGGCGCCTCTCACTTGGTGAAGGGCCAGGGGTAGGAAGACAACGAACCATATCCGCCGATCCGGCGTGTGAACTACAAGGAGCCTCAGCAAGAGCTTCAGCTCTGAGCCCAAGCAAGAGCTTCAGATCTGCTTGGGGGGGTCGCCGGGGTGGCTCTGCCGGGGAAGGGGCTGAGAGGGCGGGGGTCCTCCATCTGGCGTTTGCTTTCTTGTTTGCGCATCCCCAAGATGTTCCGGGGGGTACCAGGGACGCCCCCCAGGACTCTCCCCTCGGAACCCTCCCCGGACCCCCCCCCTGAGGGAAGGGGGGGAGGAGGGGGGGGGGGGTCCCCATTTGGCGTTTTCTGGATGATTTGCGCACCCATGTTTCGGGGGGTCCCAAGGACCACCCCCAAGACTCTCCCCTTGGAACCCTCCCCGGACCCCCCCCGGGGGAAGGGGGGGAGGGGGGGGGGTCCCCCTTATCTGGCGTTTCCTTAATGATTTGCGCATCCCCAAAATGTTTCGGGGGGTCCCACGGACCCCCCTCAAATCTAGCCGCTAACGCCCCCAGGACCCTCCCATCGGAACCCTCCCCGGACCGAAACTTACATGCTAACAGAGTTTACAACGCATCATGTTATACATATATTATAATTATCCCGGCAAAGCAACCTAACAGCGATGTGTAGGAGCATATCTGGAAGCATTCCCCTTAAGATTCAGATGAGAATCCAGTTGTAGAATTCTGCTGTTCTCGCAGTCGTAGTCGCATTCGCGATGACAGTCGCAGTGGCAACGGCAGTCACAGTCGCAGCCTCAGCCTCAGCCTGCCTCAGCCTCAGACTCAGCCTGCCTCAGCCTCAGCCTGCCTCAGCCTCAGCCTCAGCCTGCTTCAGCCTCAGCCTCAGTCTGCCTGCAGCCTCGGCCTCAGCCTCAGCCTGCCGCAGCCTGAGCCTGCCTCAGCCTCAGCCTCAGCCTGCCTCAGCATCAGCCTGCCTCAGCCTCAGCCTCAGCCTGCCTCAGCCTCAGCCTCAGCCTGCTTCAGCCTCAGCCTCAGTCTGCCTTCAGCCTCGGCCTCAGCTTCAGCCTGCCTCATCCTCAGCCTGCCTCAGCCTCAGCATCGGCGCCCTCAGCTCCAGCCTCAGCTGCCTCGCCTTCAGCCTAGCCTGCTCAGCCTCGGCCTCAGCCTCCGCCTGCCTCAGCAGCCTCGCCCTGATCCAGCTCAGGCCCTCAGCTCGCCTGCTCAGGCATCAGCTGCCTCAGCTCTACCTCCGCCTGCACGCAGACTCCAGCCTCAGCCTGTCAGCCCTCAGCCTCAGTCTGCCTTCAGGCCTCAGCCTGCCTCAGCCTCTGCCTGCCTCAGCCTCTGCCTCAGCCTCAGTCAGCCTCAGCATCAGCCTGCCTCAGCTTCAGCCTCAGCCTGCCTCAGCCTCAGCCTCAGCCTGCTTCAGCCTCAGCCTCAGTCTGCCTTCAGCCTCGGCCTCAGCCTCAGCCTGCCTCAGCCTCAGCCTGCATCAGCCGCAGCCTCAGCCTCAGCCTGCCTCAGCATCAGCCTGCCTCAGCCTCAGCCTCAGCCTGCCCCAGCCTCAGCCTCAGCCTGCTTCAGCCTCAGCCTCAGTCTGCCTTCAGCCTCGGCCTCAGCCTCAGCCTGCCTCAGCCTCAGCCTGCCTCAGCCTCAGCCTCAGCCTGCCTCAGCAGCAGCCTGCCTCAGCCTCAGTTGGCTACGGGCATTCAAAATGTGGCCAGGGAGTGGAGTTCTGGGAACTCGAAGAGCACGAAGTGGCCTACAGTTGGCTCTGGGCATTCAAAATGTGGCCCGGGAATGGAGTTCTGGGAACTCGAAGAGCACGAAGTGGCCTACAGTTGGCTCCGGGCATTCAAAATGTGGCCCGGGAATGGAGTTCTGGGAACTCGAAGAGCACGAAGTGGCCTACAGTTGGCTCCGGGCATTCAGAATGTGGCCCGGGAATGGAGTTCTGGGACCTCGAAGATCACGAAGTGTGTAACTGTTTGCTAAAAACGACTTCCGCGGATTCTCCCTGGATCCTGCCCGGACCCCCCTGGGGAGTCATGATGCTTTTTTTTGAGACCATTAGAAACCTATCAGTCTTCGCTGTTAGGTAAAAACAGACAAACAAACCAATACCCAACACACAATGAACTGCTCCTCTATATCTCATCTCCAAGTCATGTCAGGCAGATGAATCCTGAATGCGATGCTGCTCAATTGCATGAAGCTCTGCGTGGGCATAACGTTTCCCGCTCCTTATTTTCCCATCCTCGTTTTCGGTTGCAAGAGAACGTCGCGCGCACGAACGTAAGGCTTACTGTTTCGCTGCACCTGGGAAGTTGCTCATGGTGATTGGAGACAATACCGCATGAACACGAACCACAACAATTAGGGAAACAGTACTCTGAACATACGGCCCCACTAACCTGCAAATGCTTGAAGCGCTGGTCGGGGCGCGAGCGCGCGCCTTACGAAAACTATAGCGCCGACGGACAGAATCAGGGGCCGCCTCGCGTTGGGTCTCGAAACTGGGGCGCCCTGATAACTTCTCTTCGCGGCGCTGGCGAGCCTAACGCGTTCGGACAGCCGGCGGGCCACGCGGGCAGCGACCTAGCCACGGCTGGATGGACGAGAAGAGGGCGGCCGCGGAGGAAAAAGATGGGAGGGCAGATCCAGCAACGTTTACATGATCTAGATCTGCGTGCAAGGCGCGCGGCCGACCGCGCGCAGGGCGTCCAGAAACACACATTCAACGAATCCCACCAGCCCTTTGGGCGTGAGTGGTTTAGAGAGCCCGCTCTGTTCTCAACCCCCTTCTTCCCCTTCGGGGATGGGTTTACCCCTCCCCCTACCCCCTCCCCCTGGACCTGGAGAGGTCCTTTCGCGGGTGGTTGGAGGGGTCTTTTTCGACCCCTGGGAGGGCTAAAAAACGACACCCCTCACGAGGATTCTGGCCCCGACGGGGGG
Organism: Prorocentrum cordatum; assembly: GCA_963575745.1. Lineage (NCBI taxonomy): Eukaryota > Dinophyceae > Prorocentrales > Prorocentraceae > Prorocentrum > Prorocentrum cordatum. Next base: position 63,153 of record CAUYUJ010000130.1, on the reverse strand, counting down.
GGGAGAAAAAAAAAAACCTCTTCTTTGAAGCCAAAATCATTGAGTTTACTATGGTTTTGGCCCCATTTTGGCCTTCTGAGGGGGCAGCGCTAATTAAAGCTCCCCTCTTCTTTCAAGCCAAAATCATTGATTTTAGTAAGGTTTTGGCCCCATTTTGGCCTTCTGAGGGGGCAGCGCTAATTAAAGCTCTTCTCTTCTTTGATCGATTTCCTCCAAGATGGCCCCAAGAAGCGCCCAGGAGGCACCAAGAGGCCCCAAGACGGCCCCAAGAGGCCCCCGGGAGGCCCCCAAGAGGATCCCAAACGGCCCAAAGAGGCCCCCCCGAGGCACCCAAGACGCCGAAAAGCCCATCAGGACGACCCTCTACTCGCCTGGGCGTCGTTTCTGGACGGGCAGGAGGAGGGGCCCGACCGACTCACACCAGGACGAGGGCCCGAACAACTCACACCACGAGAAGCCCGAACGACTCACACCAGGACGAAGAGCCCGAACGACTCACACCACGAAGAGCCCGAACGACTCACACCAGGAAGACGGGCCCGAACGACTCACACCAGGACGAGAAGCCCGAACGACTCAAACCGCGAGGAGCGTTTTCTCTCCCTCCTCCTCCGCCTCGTCCTTTTCCCGCTCCCACCACAAGGAGGATGTACAAGGAGGCGGGAGGAAGGAGGAACAGGGGAGATATGCGGGGGCAGGCGGAAACACGCATGAAAAACACGACTGTCGGCATGCTTCGCTAGAGTTGTTGTTTTGAGATGGGCTGGTGGGGATACGCGAAGCGTGAAGAATTTGACCTTGTCGCACCAGGCGCCCGAGTTCGACGCGCCACAATCGTGGCGAAGCGCGGGGCTGCATAAACAGTCCAACGTGCTAGGCTGCAGGCCAACTGGGACGAACACACATGGCAGGCCAAGAAGGTTGAACCACTCCTGAACAAACCAACTGGGCAGCGTCCCGCCAAACCGGCGGCAACGACAGACACGGCCAGCTGGTGGGGATAGTTTTGTCGCAACCGCAAGCGAGAGCGCCAGCGGCGACTCAGGTCCGAGCGGGCCGCGCAAGAGCCGAATTACCGAACGCCGACGGGCCGCTGGTGGGGATACTTTGTGGTCGCGGCCGCGAGCCGAGAGCGCAGGCGGCGAACAGGGAGTCGGGCAAACCTAATTAGCTGCTGGGCGCAGCGCGAGCCGGCCGGGCCAGCTCGCAAAAGCAGCAGCTGTGACAGCCACGGCGGGGGGGTGGCTGGCTGAACTGCAACACCCAGGGAAGCTCGGGCATCGTGCAACCCTGCGGAAAAATGCCAGGGAATTCTGTGTTACGCGCTGCGGCGTCAGTCCACTCCGGTGGAGGTGCTTGTCGGGACAGGTAGGGATAGCCTGCACGTACATTCCTCACAGACACGGTGGTGGGGAAGGCGAGGTACACGCTGGTCGAGTCGCCAGGGGGCGCCAAGGGCCATGGCCGTGTCGACGGTGTAGACCTGCCAGGTCGGCTGGGCCAAGGCCGTGTCGACGGCATAGACCTGCTTGGCCGGCTGGGACGGAACGAGGATCCGTCCAGCGAAGCGTGAAGAATGTCAAAGTGAGGACATCGATGGGCAATTCCTTCAACTTTACCATCCTGCCTCTTTGCGTCTCTGCGTTTCTTCAAGCGAAAAAGACGGGTGGATCCTTTACAAAACTTGGTGGCGCCTGAGTAGCAGGCCCACCAGGGGCTCGTCATTCGAGGGAAGTGTCTCCCGTATTGGAAAGGACTACTTGTAGAGATGCACGAGGAGGTGCCCTTGGAGTTGAGGGTGTATTGCAGCATCGTTTGTGCATTACCTCTCCTGCCTCCTCCTTCAACTCCTCCTCAGCCCGCTCCTCCTGCTCCGTCTCTTGATCCTCTTCTTTGTCCTCCATCCTTGCATCCATCCTTCACCCCTCCTCGTCATCAACACCGCCCTCATTATCCTCGTCGTCATTGAAATCAACCGAACCATCACCCCCATCACCAGCAAACGTTATCCAACCCCATCAACGCCATAGTCTTAGTCATGAGCAACAGAATCGCCTTATTGTCATCATCACAAACTCCACCACTATAATCATCATCAACGAAAATCGCGGACGTGGTCGCTGGCACCAATCTCATCATATGCGGCATGACTTGCATGATCCACGATGTTGCCATGAACGCAACCTCCATCAAGGTAGCCGTCATCGGCGCCGTCGCCGACGTGATGTTGGGCGCCGTCATCTGGTCCGCATGCTTGTCATGATTAGCATCGTCTGGATCATTGCCATCCTCAAAACCTGAACCAGCTGAATATGCATCGGCACCCATTGGCGCTGACATCAGCAGCATCCTCGTCATCTGCATTTCCAGCATAAGCATCATCATTACCACTACAATCACCAGCATCATCGCCATCCTTATCGTCATCTCCATCATCACCACTGTGATCATCAGCACATCATGCTCCAACTCATCATGCTATCACGTCCACTTCAGCCCTCCTGGTTACTTCACCGCCTCAACATCCCTCATCATGCTCCCTGCTCACATTCGTTCGCCCCTTATCCTGCTCATCGTCCTCGTCCTCCTTCGCCTGCTCGTCCTCGATTCCCCATCGCTACCGGCAATTGCTGCGATCTCTATCGCGTACCGTGGGCCAAAGCTCGCCACCCCAAAATTCGCCGGCCCAACGGGCCAGAGGGGCGCTAAGATCCCCAGTAACAAGTTAACAATATAACGAATTCGCGCGCGCGAGGCGGCCCCTGGGGGCCCCGACGCGACAAGTACCCCGCCAAAGTCCCGGCAAGTGCCCGTCAGAGATGCTGGAGCCCCCCCAGACGGCCCAAGAGGCGCCCAAGACGGCCTCAAGAGAGCGCCCAGAAGGTCCAAAAGCCCTTTGGTTCCTCGAAAGATCGGCCGACGAGGCCACAAGATCGCCCCAAGACGCCCACCATGGCCTCCAGACGCCCCCAAAGGCCTCCAAAAAACACTCCCAAGAGGGCTCCAAGCGGCAAAATGATGTGATTTGCCTTAGGACTTGGACACATATTCGGGTTTCTCCTTTTTCGGCTTCCCGACGCTCCAAGATGGCCTAAGAGGCTCCCTCCCAAGAAGCCCCCAGGAAGGGCCCCCAAGAGGCAAAACGGCTCTAAGAGGGGCTCCAAAAGGAATCCAGGAACCGAAAAGTCTAGCCTTGAGCCCCAGGAGGCCCCCAGGAGGTCCCAAGAGGCCCCCGAGAGGCCCCAAGGGCCCCCCAGCAAGCACCCCAAGAAGCCCTCAGAGGCCCCCAAGAAACCCCAAGAGGCCCCAACACGGCCCCCGAGAGGCCTCAAAACTGCCTCCCAAAAGGCCCCTGAAAGGCCAACCACGAGAGCCCAACCACCATCCGTGAGGACTCTGACCCACCACCCACCGCCCCCGAAAAATGGCAGCCGCCCAAACGCACCGCATTGACAACAACACCCCGACAAACAACAGCGGCGAGACAATATGGGCTGGCGGAATAAGCAAAGCGATTCAATAAAGTCGGCATCATCCCTCGTTCCCCAGTCACGTCCCCTCGGGCCAGAGGCGTGCTAAGATCTCGTGTAACAGGAGAACTGTATTTCTAGTTCGCGCGCGCGTGGCGGCCGCTAGGGACCCCTGGACGACAAGTACCCTGGCCGATGTCCGGCCGACTCCCCCAGGAGCGCTGAAATATCGCTCCAAGACGCTCAAAATAGTCTCCAGATGGCCCCAGAGGCCGCGAAAAAGCCCCAAGAGAGCCTCAAGAAATGTTCCAAGAGGGCCCCAACAAGCAACAATCACCCCATTCCGTTTGGAAAACGCACATCATTCGCATGTACGATGTTTGGGGGAGCACAGCGTCCAGAACTACCCCAGAGGCCTCCAACATCGTCTCCAGAAGGGCCAACGCCCCCAAAATAGGCCCAAGAGAGCCCAAGAAGGCCCCAAGACGTCCCAAGAGGGCACCAAAACGGCCCCAAGAGGGGCCCCAAAAGGAAGCCAGGAACCGAAAAGTCCAGCCTTGAGCCCCATGAGGCCCCCAGGAGGCCCCAAGAAGCCCCCGAGAGGCCCCGAGGGGCCCCCAACAAGCACCCTAAGAAGCCCCAAGAAACCCCAAGAGGCCCCAGCACGGCCCCCAAGAGGCCTCAAAACTGCCTCCCAAAAGGCCCCTGAGAGAAAACATTGACAAAACAAGGAAAATCAAAAGAGGAGAAAGCAGAAAACGAAGAGCAAAAAAAGAAAAACGGGATTAAACAAAGAAAAAAATGCAAAAAAGGGATAGTTAAAAGGAAAAAAAGCAAAGAAAAAGAAAACGGAAAAAAAATAGAAGGAAAAAAAAAAAGAAAAAAACAAAAAAAAAAAAAAAAAAAAAAAAGAGGGAGAAAGGATGGTGAAAGAAAGAAAAATGAATAAAAAAAAGAAAGCAATTAGTCACAAAAGAAAAAAATCGCACCAACCAACATCCACAAGGCCTATGACCCGCCACCCACCGCCACCGAATAATGGCAGCCGCCCCACGGCACCGCATTGACAACAACACATCGACAAATGACACCGGCGAGGAATTATGGGCCGGCGGAATGAGCGAAGCAATTAAAAAATCCCGGCAAAGCAACCTAACAGCGATTTTGTAGTAGCATCTCTGGACAGCATGGTGTCATTCCCCTTCAAATTCAGATGAGAATCCAGCAGGCAACCGGATGAAGAGTTGTTTCTCAGCAGTCGTAGGGGCAAAACAAACCACAGTCGCAGGGGGGCAACGGCAGTCGCAGTTACAGCCTCAGCCTGCGTCAGCCTCAGCCTGCCTCAGCCTCAGCCTCAGCCTGCCTCAGCCTCAGCCTCAACCTGCTTCAGCCTCAGCCTCAGTCTGCCTTCAGCCTCGGCCTCAGCCTCAAGCTGCCTCAGCCTCAGCCTGCATCAGCCTCAGCCTCAGCCTCAGCCTGCCTCAGCATCAGCCTGCCTCAGCCTCAGCCTCAGCCTGCCTCAGCATTCAAAATGTGGCCCGGGAATGGATTTCTGGGAACTCGAAGAACACGAAGTGGCCTACAGTTGGCTCCGGGCATTCAAAATCATGCCCAGGAATGGAGTTCTGGGAACTTGAAGAGCACGAAGTGGCCTACAGTTGCTCCGGGCATCCAAAATGTGGCCCGGGAATGGAGTTTTGGGAACTCGAAGACCACGAAGTGACCTACAGTTTGCTTCCGGGCATCCAAAATCTGCCCGGGAATGGAGGGCCCGGGAATGGAGTCTGGGAACTCGAAGAGCACGAAGTGGCCTACAGTTGGCTCCGGCATTCAAATGTGGCCTGCAGTTGGGAGTTTCTGGGGACTCGAAGACCCGAGAAGAAGAAAGGTGGGCCTTGACAGTTTGGCTATCCCTCTTCGTTGACTGGTAGGGGAACTGGAGTTTCTGGGAGCGCGAAGAGCACGAAGTGGCGTGTAAAACATTTTTGGGCTCCGGCATTCAGAATGGGCCCGGGAATGGAGTGTTCTGGGAGGTCGAAAGAGCACGAAGGTGTGGTGGACTGTATGCGAAAAACGATCCCGGCCGGCAAACCCCAACACCTCCCCAACGGCTGCCCAGACCCCCCTGTGGAGTCATCTGCTGCTCTCTTTTGAGCCTACTAGAAACCTATCAGTCTACGCTGTTAGGTAATAATAATAAACACACAATTATCCCGGCAAAGCAACCTAACAGCGATGTGTAGGAGCATATCTGGAAGCATTCCCCTTAAGATTCAGATAAGAATCCTGTTGTAGAATTCTGCTGTTCTCGCAGTCGTGGTCGCACTCGCGATGGCAGTCGCAGTGGCAACAGCAGTCGCAGTCACAGCCTCAGCCTCAGCCTGCCTCAGCCTCAGCCTCAGCCTGCCTCAGCCTCAGCCTGCCTCAGCCTCAGCCTGCCTCGCTCGCCCTCTGACCTGCTTCAGCCTTCAACATCAGTCTGTGCGTCAGCCTCGGCCTCGAGGCTGCCTCAAAGCCTCGGACCCTCACAGGGGAACCTGCATCTAGCCTCAAGTAGCCTGCCTCACCTCGCCCTCAGCTGCTTCAGCCGTCAACACAGTCTTCCTTTCACCAATCGGCTCAGCCTGAAAAAACTCAGCCTCACCCTAGCATCAGCCTCAGCTCAGCCTCAGCCTGCCTCAGCTCAGCCTGCCTCAGCCTCAGCCTCAGCTGCCTCTGCCTGCAGCCTCACTGACGGCAGCTCAGCCTCAGTCTGCCGTCGCCTCGGCTGCAGAGCCTCAGCCTGCTCAACCCTCCACCTGCATCAGCCTCCAGCCTCAGCCTCAGCCTGCCTCAGCATCGCCTGCCTCAGCCTCAGCCTCAGCCTCACCTGCCTCAGCCTCAGCCTCAGCCTACTTCAGCCTCAGCCTCAGTCTGCCTTCAGCCTCGGCCTCAGCCTCAGCCTGCCTCAGCCTCAGCCTGCCTCAGCCTCAGGCTCAGCCTCAGCCTGCCTCAGCATCAGCCTGCCTCAGCCTCAGCCTCAGCCTGCCTCAGCCTCAGCCTGCCTCAGCCTCAGCCTCACCCTGCTTCAGCCTCAGCCTCAGTCTGCCTTCAGCCTCGGCCTCAGCCTCAGCCTGCCTCAGCCTCAGCCTGCATCAGCCTCAGCCTCAGCCTCAGCCTGCCTCAGCATCAGCCTGCATCAGCCTCAGCCTCAGCCTGCCTCAGCCTCAGCCTCAGCCTGCTTCAGCCTCAGCCTCAGTCTGCCTTCAGCCTAGGCCTCAGCCTCAGCCTGCCTCAGCCTCAGCCTGCATCAGCCTCAGCCTCAGCCTCAGCCTGCCTCAGCATCAGCCTGCATCAGCCTCAGCCTCAGCCTGCCTCAGCCTCAGCCTCAGCCTGCTTCAGCCTCAGCCTCAGTCTGCCTTCAGCCTCGGCCTCAGCCTCAGCCTGCCTCGGCCTCAGCCTGCATCAGCCTCAGCCTCAGCCTCAGCCTGCCTCAGCCTCAGCCTGCCTCAGCCTCAGCCTCAGCCTGCCTCAGCCTCAGCCTGCCTCAGCCTCAGCCTCAGCCTGCTTCAGCCTCAGCATCAGTCTGCCTTCAGCTTCGGCCTCAGCCTCAGACTGCCTCAACCTCAGCCTGCATCAGCCTCAGCCTCAGCCTCAGCCTGCCTCAGCATCAGCCTGCCTTCAGCCTCGGCCTCAGCCTGCCTCAGCCTCAGCCTCAGCCTGCTTCAGCCTCAGCCTCAGTCTGCCTTCAGCCTCGGCCTCAGCCTCAGCCTGCCTCAGCCTCAGCCTGCATCAGCCTCAGCCTCAGCCTCAGCCTGCCTCAGCCTCAGCCTGCCTCAGCCTCAGCCTCAGCCTGCCTCAGCCTCAGCCTCAGCCTGCTTTAGCCTCAGCCTCAGTCTGCCTTCAGCCTCGGCCTCAGCCTCAGCCTGCCTCAGCCTCAGCCTGCCTCGGCCGCAGCATCAGCCTGCCTCAGCATTCAAAATGTGGCCCAGGAATGTAGTTCTGGGAACTAGAAGAACACGAAGTGGCCTACAGTTGGCTCCGGGCATTCAAAATCATGCCCAGGAATGGAGTTCTGGGAACTCGAACACCACGAAGTGGCCTACAGTTGGCTCCGGGCATTCAAAATTATGCCCAGGAATGGAGTTCTGGGAACTCGAAGACCACGAAGTGGCCTACAGTTGGCTCCGGGCATTCAAAATCATGCCCAGGAATGGAGTTCTTGGAACTCGAAGACCACGAAGTGGCCTACAGTTGGCTCCGGGCATTCAAAATGTGGCCCGGGAATGGAGTTCTGGGAACTCGAAGAGCACGAAGTGGCCTACAGTTGGCTCCGGGCATTCAGAATGTGGCCCGGGAATGGAGTTCTGGGAGGTCGAAGAGCACGAAGTGTGTGACTGTTGAATGGGGTTCTGAGAGGTCGACGAGCACGAAGTGTGTGACTGTTGGTGAAAACGAGCCCGGCACAGGCCCGGCACCCTGCCGGCCGGCAACTCCCAACGCCTGCCCGGACCCCCCTGTGGAGTGATCTGTGAGCTCTTTTGAGTCAACTAGAAACCTATCAGTCTACGCTGTTAGGTAAATTATCCCGGCAAAGCAACCTAACAGCGATGTGTAGAAGCATATCTGAAAGCATTCCTCTTAAGATTCAGATGAAAATCCAGTTGTAGAATTCTGCTGTTCTCGCAGTCGTAGTCGCATTCGCGATGACAGTCGCAGCGGCAACGGCAGTCGCAGTCACAGCCTCAACCTCAGCCTGCCTCAGCCTCAGCCTCAGCCTGCCTCAGCCTCAGCCTGCCTCAGCCGCAGCCTCAGCCTGCCTCTGCCTCAGCCTCAGCCTCAGCCTGGCTCAGCATCAGCCTGCCTCAGCCTCAGCCTCAGCCTGCCTCAGCCTCAGCCTCAGCCTGCTTCAGCCTCAGCCTGCCTCAGCCTCAGCCTCAGCCTGCCTCAGCATTCAAAATGTGGCCCGGGAATGTAGTTCTGGGAACTCGAAGAACACGAAGTGGCCTACATTCAAATTTATCCCCAGGAATGGAGTTCTGGGAACTCGAAGAACACGAAGTGGCCTACAGTTGGCTCCGGGCATCCAAAATCTGGCCCGGGAATGGCCTACAGTTGGCTCCGGGCATTCAAATTCATGCCCAGGAATGGAGTTCTGGGAACTCGAAGACCACGAAGTGGCCTACAGTTGGCTCCGGGCATACAAAATCTGGCCCGGGAATGGAGTTCTGGGAACTCGAAGACCACGAAGTGGCCTACAGTTGGCTCCGGGCATCCAAAATCTGGCCCGGGAATGGAGTTCTGGGAACTCGAAGAACACAAAGTGGCCTACAGTTGGCTCCGGGCATTCAAAATGTGGCCCGGGAATGGAGTTCTGGGGACTCGAAGAGCACGAAGTGGCGTACAGTTGGCTCCGGGCATTCAGAATGTGGCCCGGGAATGGAGTTCTGGGAAGTCGAAGAGAACGAAGTGTGTGACTGTTGCATCCGGTTATTCAGAATGTGGCCTGGGAGTGGGGTTCTGAGAGGTCGACGAGCACGAAGTGTGTGACTGTTGGTGAAAAACTAGCCTGGCACAGGCCCGGCCAGTCGAAAGTGAGCTTGGTAACTCAAATAAGGCATATAGCCTGTCATATAGCATCCGATTCCAAGGCGCTGACCGTGGACATCGGATGGCAAATAGCGTCCATCGCTCTGCTGTAGCTGTGAAGGTACAGTATGAGGGGTGGGCGGATAAGATAGGATAAGATCGATGTAATGATCTTTCCAGCACATAGCGAACACTCGCGGTGTCCGGGCAAATAGGGCGCGCGTGCCTTGAGCCCAAGGCAGCGGCGCGTGAGCTATGCTCCCGATACTGTAACATCTCCCAAAAAGCTACCCTTAAAGTCGGGAGGGGAGGAGACGGAGAGCATAGTCGCACGCAAAATTCGCGCGCACGACTGTTTGCAAAGAAATGAAAACAGTGCGTACAAACTGGCCAAACGCCAGAATGTAAGGCGAGTTTCCTCGCAAAGTATTTCACGCAAATACAGGACAGCCCCTTCAAACAATGAAGGGCTATCGGCTCAGTTAGAGGTAAGCCAAAATTAAGCCATACCTCACCAAGCAAATGTGTATTAAGGCAAAGAGCCTGAGTTGTACGAAGCCGGCTCGTTGCCAGGCGTGAAATATAAGGCTCGTTTCCGAGCAGCTAAAGGGGCGCCTTTATAATAGGCGCCCGTGCTGGCAAACTGGACCGCGAGGGCAACAAGGACAGACTAAAATTGATTAGACTTGGGTTTGTCTCTGTCCTCGGGACCCCGAAAGGGAACAAATTGCTTCACGTCATACTTAAATGACTGAGTGCCTTACATCACTTCCAGAAGCAGCTCCCGATCGATGCTTCCCTTTGTATGCCCATCTGCGGTCATATCCCTAGTATCACACCATTGCACGTTATGTACTATACCTATATCCATAAGCTCACGTATCCAACTGATATGTCCAAGCAGAGTCCGTTCTGTGGGTATTTTGAGATCCCTGCTTGATAAATATTTGTAGACGGACTCAGCGTCTATGGTCAGAGAGACTTTGATAGCAAGGCCTCCAACTTCACGCATATCTCGTAGTTGTCGTGGAGTCAAGGCCCCTGCCTTAAGCTCATGGAGAGTAATGAGCGTAGGGTAACACTCATCAAGTTTATGTGCGGCTGCAAGTGCCTCCGCAGCATAACTGGACCTCACCTGTAATCGGTGTGATTTGCATTGTCCGTCACGAACGACGGACTTGCCTTGAGGCGAGTTTCCTCGCCGTAGTACGTTGGCCCCGCGAATGCCGTAGCCCTTGGTCTCGTCATCCTCCTCCCCGGTAAGCTTCCGATATCCCGAATCGCTATGGATGTCGACTTCATTCGTCGGCTTCATCCGAGGGAAGGTGATACGTTTCGGACTGCTGATCAGCTTTCGCGTCACAGCATTCAAACGGCTGACTTGTAAATTGGTGGGCTCTTGAATTTTCTGAAGAGAGACCACATATACCATAAGCCAGATTTGAATAAGAAGGGCATAGGCGAGGGCTCCTCGCAGGCTGACGAACATGTCGGTAATAAGTTTCGTGGCTTTGGCGTCGGCCGCCGCTCCTGTAAGTTCTGGATGTGTGATGGGACGTAGTTGTTTGATATACTCGTCCAGGTCCATGATCACATCTCCCTGATCATTCTTAGTGTAGCGGACGGCACAGTTCGTATATGTGTGCTTGTTGAGCTTGCATTTGCCAAAAACCTTTTCGACGCGTTGTACATAGTCGTCGATATTTTTCTCTAGACCTGTCATATTAATGTCATCGACATGTTTTGCAGTCAGAAGATATTGGCTGAATTCAAATTCAGGATCGTAGCTAGTCGGTGAAAGTCCTATAGCTCGTGTGGTCGTACGAATTTGAGAAAGAGCGCTCTTGGGGCGTCCTTAGTACCCGTTCCTGGTTTGAGGCACCTAAGACAGCGTCGACTTTCGTCGTAGGATGAGAAGCCGGGTAGGGCACGAAGTACCTGAGCGCTTCCTGGTGGAAGAGTAAAGCAGACCATGCGAGTTTCCTCGCCAGTGGCATGGGCAAGTTCCTCGTAGGTCAAACCTTTTAGGAATGCCTTATCGATATCCATGGATGCTAAGATCCACTCTGGATGACATGCCGCTTCACTTGCCAAGAGTCGTTGAGACTGCCTTCGGGCGGTTCCCGAGAATGTTTCCACATCAAAGGCCTCAGTATCCATAATTCCACGAAGGACCAATCTGAGACGAATGGTTTTAACGTTCTCGGTGCCCATCTTTACGAACTTCCACTTGTATACATATCTGGATGTCATGATGTTGGAAGCTTTGGATAAGTCGTACATCTCAAAGCATCGGTTATCAATCCAGATCTTGAGCTCAGTATATAAGGCTTCACTAACCTCCTTTGGATGTGCTGCTATGTCGGCTTTGGTCAGTAGGTCATCTTCTTTGACAACCACAGCACGTTTAGCAGCACTGGATACATATACTCTCATCGTTGCGACCATATCGGTATCGAGCTGTGCAAGTTGGGTCTGATCCAACACTATTTTTGACATTTCTGATGTAAAGCATAGTTCAACGTAAGGACCATATTCATCACTGTCTAGGGAATAGCTCTCGTCGTTTGTGTTCGAACAAAGAGATACCAGACAAGACTCACATAATCTAGGCTCGTCTCCGAGCATATCTGATGATGTAATATCATCTTCGTCCGCAAATGCTGAAACCAAAACGCATTGGTTAGGCAGCATAGTTGTTGGGACGCAATAGAGATAATCATCTGTAATCGTCGTAGGATGAAGGTCCATACGTAGTTCGTCGTACCACTCTTCCAGCATCATGGCTTCGATATTGTGTTCCTCATCTTCCTCGTAGATTGTCGACAGACGGCCTTCGCTAGGCGATGAAGCATCTGGTGTGTCTGGAGAAGGCCTGTTTCCAGGCGACTCGTGTTCTCCAGACGTATTGCTTGGATGCTGATATTTAGCCAGGTCATCGTGAAATCCTAAGGAAGGGACACGTGAAGTCAAGCATTGAATAAGTCTGGAGTGAGTGCTACCAGTAATCTGAGAGATGTTTAGGCCGGTGCCCACACATTCATAGTAGTGGAACGCCGGGCTAATGTCATTGTCATAGTGGATCAGCGTAGACCCGGTGGCGTACTTTACTGCAGGTAGGCTTGACACACTCTTAGCCAATCGAACTGCTACTACATGTTCCACTCTGAAGTAATTTCGTACGAGATACTGTAGTGCTAGGTGTGCGCGCGGGTGAAACTTGCTATCGTCTGACAGGTTAAGGTTTCCCTTGTAGTCGGGAATATACCCGAAAACTTTGGCAGGTTTCCCTGCACTGAGATGTGCCACATAGGCAAGGACGGTTTGCATGGCCATGTTATCCATGCCAAGTTCCCGCGTGAGGAGACATTCGATGTATAGTGTGTGACGAGCATCAGGATACATCACAATTACCTCACGAGATCCTGCCTTGACAACAATATGTCCTCTTACAGGCACGTTTCGGATCACCGGGAATGGGCCGTTCCAGCCTCCATGGTCGTCCTTGGTGGCAGTAGGTCGGTGGTAGTCGACCAAATCCCCTGATGAGTAGAGGCGAGCACCATCAGGAGTCGTCTTCGCCCTAAGAGCCCGATTTGTCTTGGCTACAGCAGTAGCCTGAGTTATGGCTTCGAGGCTGACTTCCCTTACACGACGTTCTCGTTCGTGTCCTGAAGTCTCGGGTCCCTTGGGAAAGTCAAGGGTATCGAGATCAGGAAGGAAGGAGGGCTGACGTCCTGTTTGTGCCTGATATGGCGATACTCCGTTATAAAACGTAAACGCATTAGTAACGAAGATGCCTTCCGCCAATACTCTAGTGAATACAACAGGGATGTTGTGTGTATTCAATTCTTCCTCAATCATGTGGAGGACGCCTCTGAGAATGCCGTTTCGTGACTCAATTGAAGTCGCGTGTTGGCCCGGTGCTCGGATACGAAGTTCCGCGCCCTTATTGGCCATCATGCTTTTAGCGGCCTCATTATTCAGGGCGCCTTCTCCATCTGAGTATAAAACTTTGAAGGGTCCGTGATAGGCAATCCAGCAGTAGTGGTAGGCATCGATGATTGTGTCGCGTTCTCTGTCGGAAATTTCAAGGCCTGCTGTCAAGCGAATACAACGATCCATAACATGAAATATGGTCCGTTTCTTGTAAAACATGAGGTCCATTTCCCCTTCATCGAGCCAGTTGCCAGGGAGGCTTACCGATGGTAATGTCGAGTTTCCTGGACGTTCCCATGCTCTACATTCCCGACAGGTGTCGCATATTTCCTTGATCATGTTCAGTCGAACGTTATCAAGCCCCACCTTTTCGAGGATTAGCCTCATCTTTGGCTCCTTCGCATGATACCATCGCAGATGCAGTTTTCGGAGTTCCTTTTTTCACAACATGGGGTTCGTGACTACGGAGACTCTGTAGACTGTGTTGGATGTCAAATCTCGTCCAGTCGGGTAGTCGTGGAGCCCCAGAGCCGGTGGAGGCAAGGGGGTTCCTTGTAGCTCTGCGTAGTTGATCCCCTGTGTTGACTGCGTCTGGAGGTGGTGGTACGCCTTGTAGACGTCCGCGGCGGGCCGCTACCTGTGGCGTATCGCTAGAAGACGCAGAAGGCGTGTTTTCACGCTCGGGGGCGTGTCGTAGCAGGTCGTAGCTGCTGGTACCAGATGTCGGATCGACGTTACCGAAGGAACGTGGTCGTGGTGGCCTGGCGTGTGCGCCTTGGCGGCCACCTGAAGCTGAAGCTTGGCCCTCACCAGGTTTAGGTAAGGGTTCCCACCAAGCTGGCACGGTTTTGCCTTCGGGGTCGTGGTCGTCTGGTAGTTTAAATGGTTCAGCAAAACGACATTTACCAGGTTCGGTATCAAGGTGATTCTTAACACCCTTGCTTCTCGTAAGATCCCTCTGACATGCTGGACATGGCCAGTATACAGAGATAGAGTCATGATATTTGCACTGCGTAGGGTCCCTGTTATGGCTAGGACTGTCCTTTCGGACGTTGTCGATGCATGCCGGGCACGTAGCCACCTTTGGGATGATACGATCACCGATGCGTCTCATACCTTCACCTAGTTCAGCTTGCTCAGGAAGGTCGGCAGGATAAGCATGTGCAGTATTTATAGGCGCGTTTCCGCGCGTGGTGTCAATGGCTTTCGCCAAGTAGACGGCTTCCACGAAGGCAGACTGCAGTCGTCGAGTGTATTTTTGTGCCAGTGAAAGCTCGGTGTTGCACGGTTGTGCGTGCACATGCTGACCGTTGCACTTGAGTCGCTCAAAGGGTTAAAGAATTGTCTTGTCGTTGCTGGTGATATTTGTCGGCTTCTTAATATAGTCACCAGTCGTATCTTTAAGTCCAGTAGCGCATTGATCAATGCGTACGGTCGTGATGTGTGGTCGGTCGGTAAGCTTCGTCCATGGAGAAATATCGTCCACCCATGTTCCTGTCGGTTGTTCGCGTATAAACCACCTCTGAGCGTCATCTTGGGTAACAGCAATTCTACCACAATAGATTATGTGTGGTAAGTCTTCTCTGTGGTGCTGTTCCCAAGTGTTATAGTTGACTTTGTAGTTATAGTAAGATGGTGGTCCTGTGGTGCGGCAGCTGGGTTGCAGTATGGCAACTCGTACGTAGCATATCTTGAAGTAGTGATCTACCACCTGCTGCACCGAGGGGTCTCCCAGGTCGACATATGTAGTCTTGTCCAAGTTGCCGCCTGAGGACAGTCCCCTTGAGAAGGCAAGCTCTGAGATGCCACCCTCACCACCACAAAGCTCCAACATATCCACGCAATTGTTATGGCCATAGCATAGTGTAGCAACTATGCTGTATATGTCAGCGTGTGTGTCGGGCATAGATGTGGGGGGGGCAAGGAACAGGTCCTCGCCCTCGTCGGAGCTTATCAGCTCGACAGGGGCGTCAGTACTCCAGGTTGCCATAAGATCCTGTCCGAGTCCTGACAAGTCGTCGCCGCAATCGTCATTTCCGTCTTCGACGTGCTTTTTAATGCGGCGAGGCTTGATGCCTGCTTCCTTTTCGGCTTTGAGCCTTTCCTTCTGCTTTATACGCAACTCAGTGGGTAAAGCTTGCTCGTTTTGTTCGTCGGTCTGTGTACTCATTGTCGTGGTGGAATGGGTACATGCGTCAATCGCCAGAGTCGGGAGGGGGAGAGAACAGTCATCTATGATGACGCGTCTATGTTTCTGTGGTGATTGAGTAGGCTCGTTTCCGAGCAAGACCGGTTTCTCGGGTTGCCAATACAACCGAGTACTGATGTTGGCAACCCCTGCAGGTAATGGTGCATGCCAATCATACCCTGTTGGTTGATCGGTAACTGAGATATCTTGAATAACCGCGTTGGTATCCAAGTTGATTGTTACACGTCGGATAACTTCAGACCATTTTGGTCCTCCTTTATGAGTAGTCACGTAATGACGAGTATTATGGTCTGTACGTGTATACGTATCTAAGTATACGGGCACGTTTCCGTGCGTGGTGGTACTCCCCAGGATTTTGTCGTTTAGGTAACGGATGAGTGTAGTACGTGTCTGAGCCCGCCATTCAGCATGTCGTACCGTATGGCCGTACCAGTCCAACACATGTTGTGGTATGGCCTGCTTACAGGTACATGTCCACAGCTTCGAGCTAATCGGTATCGATGATGCTACCTGCATATATGTACCACTTGGTGTATTGTCTTGCATATTGAACCGAATACCGAAATGACACAAACGCATCAGTATTACTGACAACTTTAGATCTTCCAGAGTATCACGTACTGGAGATAACTTCCAAACATATCCTGGGGGACCGAATATGATGATTTTCATGCGGAGTTTCTTGGCTTTTACCAACAGGTTCTGGATACGTGACCAGTGTGGGGCCACTCTCTTTCCTGGAGTTCGTATATACCAGTCACCCGGAGTACTGATCCATATGAGAGTGTAATCTCCACTGATCACCGCACCTAGATAGTTTGTGCCCACGCTTGTCATAAGTTCGTTGTGGGAAATACGGTCACACATATAACCTCGTGTGCGGAGGTCGGCACATGCCTCCCTCGTATCTTCAATGACAAAAGCCCTCTTACTAAGGAAGGTTGCCCCGCTGTCCTTGTTACCCCCCGGCTTTTCAGCCATCAGGCAAGACGACGAGGGGGCGACGTCGCCCTGCCATCTTCAAGATGAAGAAGATGTGCCTACAATATCTGCCAACATCTGGGCTTCCCTCAGATGCTGGAGCTCAGCGCTGCAGCGCGCCGTGGCCTCAGCGGCGGATTGCTCCGCAAATGCTGTCAGCATCGATGGATTATCCATCAACTGTTTCAGCGCGCCTTTGGACCTAGCGTCGCTGACCGTATGCAATTCACGATTAGTGTATCCCATCACTATTTTACGGCGGGACTGCACAGCGTCCATGGGTACACTACCACCATGCAGGGCCAGTGTCCTGGCAACAAAACACTCGAACGTCTCGAGATCGTCGATGTTGTCGCCTCGCATGGTGGCCTTGGCGAGCGTCTCCATCACCCCCTGGGGCAGGTTTCCCTGCAATTGATTGCGCTCCTGCGCTGGGGTCGGCTCGCCTGTCAGCGCTGTCTGGAAGGACGTGCTGCTTGAGCTCGAGGCGGGTTGCCCCGCAGCTCCAAAACGATCACACCTGATCGACAGATGCCCTGACGGCAACTTCGTCGTCGGCATGATTTTGGAGCCTTCCGGGAGCTCCATCTTGACCTGCCCCTTACCCGGGAATATCAGCTTTTCCTGGCCTCGTTCAAGCACGATGATCGTGCGTTTGTCCTGCATACTATCGAGACCTAGGATGGCTGGCAGGTCCTTTCCACAAAACCGGGGCCCCAAAAAGACAAGAACAACGACAAGAACACAACAGAATGCATAAAAACAAAAAACCAACGTCCACAAGACCACAACACAAAAAACAAAGAACAGGACCGGCAATAGAAATTCAAAACAGGACAAAGCCTGACACAATGTTCGTCTTGTATGAATCGTGTTGGGCTGACCCCTGGTACTCGCAGGCAATGCTAAATGTGCCTGCAGTATCCGCTGGGGCCGACCCCTCTCCCACTCCGTTGATATGCAAACGAGAGCGGGGCTCGAATGTACATGCACGACCATGTGACTCAGCAACCTGAACGAACTTACGGCTCGTGTTCTCGCCCATGATGTTGATCTTCGAACCGACGTCGATGAGTATGGAATTTCCACCATCATCCAAGAACGTCTTATTCGGCTGCTTGATGTGCACAGTTTCTGAAGTGTCGGCTGCGTCGGTAGGCGGGTTTCCCCGCGGCACATTCGCACTCCCTGGCGGGTTACCCCGCACGACACTGGCATGCGACTCGCTCTCGGCCATGCGTGCCAGGTCAATGTACTGGAAGTACGACACGTGCTGGGCGTGATCACCACGCTCCCCCCGCCAGTTGGCATACTCATCACGTATGCTCATATACTGCTCGCGGGTAGTGCGCCTTATCAGCGCTAGGTACGAGTGAAGGGCGATGTCTTGCAGCCCTTCGTTCATGACGTGATCCCGGTACCGCAGCCACTCCTCGAACTCCTCATTCGCCGCTGAGATGTTGACGGCTCTGGCTGCTGCTGCTGACGCCGCTGAGGATTCTGATAGGTCTAACGACGGACTATCAGTTTCAGGATTATTGGCATCTAGCATAAACGTTGTGTGTGTATTATCCATCTGATTCTGGAAATGTCGTACACGCAACTCGCGCAGCTGATCAGGGTCCAATGACATCTCAACCTCGCCTCCACTCTGGGAGACATCTGAGGAGTATCCTGCAGGTTTCCCTGCTGAGGCGCCGTCATCGGGATAAGCTGATCGAAATATCCCGTTGCCATAGGCGGCCTTACCTCTTCAGGCAGGTGCCCCTGCTGGTGTGACGAAGCTGTCTGCATAGCTAGCATCCTGGCCGTCATCTCCTCCACCATGCTCCTTAGCTCCCGCAGCTCCCTCATTGACTGCTCGGGAGTCTGACTAAGGGAGCCAGTCCATGGGAAGGACGATGTTATAATGCCAAGTGCACGACAGATCGCACATGGTGGCTGCTGTGGATCTCCCTCACGCTGGTTTGTCACGTGGCCCACCACGTTAGAATTCCAGCATCCCTCGTGGAATAGGTGATTGCACCTCAGGCGATACACACTATCCCTGGGCTGAAATTCTTCGAGGCATACTGCACAGGTGTCCTCCATCCCAGTAAAGACTTCTACGTCTGCTACCCTGGGATATACCCGCCGCTGCCTCTCCAGTACCGTCTCGGAGGGCATGAAGGCTGATGGGGGAGTCCCCGTTAGGTCCATCACCTCCGGCCCTTCGACATTTGGCATGGAAGTGGTAGGAGTCACGGCGGGCGAGTTTCCTCGCAAAGGTGAGCCCCTATTCCGCGCCACATCGAGTGCAGCTGCACGTGACTGGTCCCGTACACTTTGCACCGCCTGCCTCCTCATGAAACATGCCTGCTGAGTGTGGTGCGTCTGCCTGATGTAGTCAGGCACGCCCCTACTGCCAGACGATATTGAATGGGCAGTGGGTTGTACAACCACCTCTGGTGATGTTGGAGGAGGCATGAAGGCCATGTGCGGGTACATGGAGTGGTCACTGCAGCGCGCATTGGTGAGGTTATGCATCTGATCCGCCAATTCCCGAACAAATTTGTTCGGGACCCTTGTACCGTCAGTGTATAATGGCGGATTCATCTGCGTGGGTGGTGGCCTCTGGCCCTGAGACATGCTCGGATGGGCGTTGAACGCCGGGATAAAGGCTCGTTGCCGAGCGGGGTCCCGTGGGTTGGGACCCTCCGGTTCCCAGGACCAGGCTGGCCTCCACCTCTGCCCACTTGGGTGAGGCAGATTATGGTTCTGCACCTGCTGTACCGCGGCCGCCACTCTTGAGCGATAGTCGTCGGGTATACCTGCCCTGCGGTGGCTTGGTGTACCAGGCAGGTTTCCTTGCTGACTCGTTGGCGTGCCGGGCGGCATCATGTTGAGGAGGGCTGTGCTGTGATCAGCCCTAGCCGCAGCTAACCTCTCCATGAGTGTGCAGTTTACTGCAGGGCGAACAGGTGTCCCAAATGGGGATTGTGCTGGCGGAGTGCCCGCTGGAGTCATGCCCCTTGGAGTGTGCATGCTCTGTGTGGGGCTTGCGTGCATTGGCTCGAACCGAGCAGGTCCGCTTGTAGGCAGGTTTCCCTGCATGGCTTGACGATTTCTCGTGGCCATAGCGGACATGGCTCCCTGGCCTGCGGCCCAGGGGTCCTGCTGGTACAGCCTGTCCGCCAGCTGTTCTACCTGGTCAGGGTTCAGCGCAGCTGCAATCTGATCCAGGTCTGAAGTACTTATGGCCTGCCAAGATACGGCGCTCGGCCCTTGGCTTGGGGCACGGCTTGGAGCCGCGCTCCCGGCCTCACTCTCGGTGATCATAAAGATCCGAAAGATCTCAGGCTGGTTTCCCAGCTGGGTGGGGCTGTAGTGGTCCCCAACGTCCCTGTGGAGGTAGACCATGGCTGGATCAACGCCCTCTTGGTCTCGGGACCACTTGTACTTAACGCTGGAATCACCAACATCAGCCCACCTATCTGGGGCAGTCATCATACTGACAGAGACTCGCGCACGGCGAATCCCCAAATATTCTGGGTTGCGCCATTGCCTTCCAGTGGTCAGGTCCTCTACATGGGAAATGTAATACGGTTCAATGATACCGTTATCTCCCTCGGACAAGAGGACTCCGTTATCGGACCAACAGAACTTTATACCATCTTGTATGGCCTTGCGCCAATCTACAAAGATGATGTCTGATTCTGGGTCCCACCCACTGTTCACGGCACGGCGGCGCAATGTCGGCACGAAGTGGATGTGTGAACGGCCTGTCCCCGTTTTCATCGTGTTGTGCTCAGGTCTACAGGACAGGCCGTGCCACATAATGCCTTCGAAAGCGTGCCATCGAGTGCCATGCATGGCGACTTCAGGGTATTTGGCCGGTCTCCCGGCGGGTTCGTCGCACAGTACAATGTAGCTGTACAGCGACCATGGAGCTTTCAATTTCCATGAATGCCCCTGAGAGGCGCGGACGAAGATAGCAGGCTCGCCAGAGTCCCGCATTAGCACCTTGAATTGAAGGCGCTGTTTTTCTTCTCCGTCTGGTTCACGAACATGAACAACTTCCATCATGATGGCTGCGAGTTGGTCAACCGAGCGACCATACAACTGCTCGCTAATAACTTTGGCCTCTTCATAAGCGTGCCTCGAGTGACTTGTGTTCCAAGGAAAGTTCTCCACGAGGTCCACGAGGTTGATCCAACCATCATGATCATCAAAAGATTTCAGGCGCCACACAGAATTATGTGGCTTATCTGGCGCATGTCTACAGATCCTGCTGATAGCTTTGCTTAACCTTTTAAGAGTATCATTGGATCTGGAAAGAATTCCGGCCTTCCTGCATTCTTTCATGAATGGCTCATCCACCGAACGTATCGGTGGGAGCTTCCGAAGTGCCAGTCTATCCCTGATCAGATCTGGAGTCCCACTAGTGAAGGATGTGTCTCCTGGGTGGTGCAGCTGAACTGCTGGCGGGTTTCCCCGCATCGGAGCCGCTGTTGCTGAAGAGGCTGCGGCTCCTGAAGAGGA
Organism: Prorocentrum cordatum; assembly: GCA_963575745.1. Lineage (NCBI taxonomy): Eukaryota > Dinophyceae > Prorocentrales > Prorocentraceae > Prorocentrum > Prorocentrum cordatum. The sequence goes on along the minus strand of CAUYUJ010000130.1, from coordinate 42,465 downwards.
GAAAGCTGCGGCAGCAGCGCCTGGCGGGTTTCCCCGCGGAGATGCGCGACTGGCGCTGCCCCTGATCTTCGGCACCCAGTTACCCCTCGACATAGCACCTTCATCGGACCTCCTGGAACGAGCCGCCACAGGCGAAGCTGGCGCAGGTGCATACTCACTGCGCTCGAAAGCTGCCGCCCGTTCCGCAATGGACTTGCTGCGGCTAAGCGAACGTCTTCGTTCCTCAGTGGGGTCCGGGGGTTGCTGCTTGGGCACAGATGCTGGTATAGGAGCTGTGCGTTTCGGCGCCGGAGGCGGCTTAGGTGTCGGGGGTTCACTCTTGGCCTTCGAAGTTAGTGGGAGTGGGGGCTTTCTAGCCCCCTTTATGTAGAGCTTGCTGGAATCCTCCAGCATCTTGCGAGTTGCCTCGCGTGTGCGTTCATCTACTGTCTGAATACGCTCCTCATCTTCCGCCACACGTTGAGCCTTTGTCTCGTCCTCGATGATCGGCTCTGGTTGTTGGGACTGGCTAGATACGCCAGGCGAGTTTCCTCGCATACCAGGAAGACTAAAGAGCGCGTCTTTCTCTTCCTGGGTCATGGCTACCATTCCCCTTGGAGCCGGAGTAGATTTCTCTTCTTCTTTCGGATCCAAGTGGCCCAAGATCCCGAGACGACTACTCACTGCTGCGATCTCTTCCGGTGTCATCGGGTCAAGTGGCGGATGGCCCTCCTTAGGAGGGGTTTTGCCCCTGTTGGGGCTCAGGCCTTCGTTGTTTCCAACGGGGCATCCTGGCCTGTGATTCTGGAACGGCTGGGAACAAGGACCACATGCAGCGTGAGGCCTATACTGCTTGCGAGCCGCGATAATATCTCGCAACTGGGTCCGCGCTTCTTGAATTTCAGGGCGGCGGATGTTTGTTGCGAGCTGATAGCCTCCACGGATGGGTCTGCCATCGCCGTCCCTATAGGCAGGATTGCCCTGGCCGAAGGCCGAGTGTTCCCCTTTTCGGCGTCGTGGGTCGTTGTATGGAAGTAGCTGGCCACCTCTTCTGGCAGCGTGTTCCTTTGGGCCAGCCTGTCTCCAATCACGAGGGAGTCGAGCCTGAAGATGTGGCTCTCCTCTGACGCGCGTATGGGAACGAGATCTTCTGGTGTTCTCATCAGAAGAGGCTGCTGATGCAGCAGGGGCGGCACCCGTTGGAGGTGCTTGAGGAGGCTCCTCTGCGATCCCGGGTGGATCGCTCGATGGAGGCAGGTCTCCCTGCTGGGTGGAGCTCGGCGCAAGTGGCTCTTGTGCCGATGGTGATGATGGTTCAGACTCATCAGGGTCGAAATCGACCTCTTCCTCACCAGTCACGTCCATCATGAGGATGGTGACGTCATCCTCATCTAACCCACAACCATCGCCTTCTACTTCTTCTGATGTCGAACTACCAATTAGGATGGCCATTGGCGCATCTGGTAAAGGCAGGTTTCCCTGCATGGCCGGCGTCTGGCCGTCACTCGGCTGCCCTGGAGTAGGAGGCGCAGTCGTCGGCTCAGGGTCTTCGACGAGCATAGGCTGCCTAGCAATGTTACGCATGGCCGTGTGGTTTGGCCTCATCCCCAGCTCCTGGAGATTCCATCCTGGCGGGGGAAGATCATGACCACGCATAGCCATTGCCATTTCCAGGGCACGACGCCATCTACCATGGGAGTATACTAAGTGTCGCTGCACTTCCTGAGGATTTATACTGTCGATGAGAGACAACGCTGCCAAGAGTAGCTCTGAGCTACCGCAAGCATCATTATCATTATCTGTCATAATACCAGCTTCAATTTGTTCTTGACTCTCAGGATATGCAATTGCAAGTATCTCATGCATCCACATGAGGGTCTGCAAAAGTGTACGCGGCCCATATTCGCCTGGAGCAAGCGAACCAGGAGGTATGAACGGAGAACCTGGTTCACCTGCAATGAAGGCCTGAACAAATGCTTGAGACTCCATTTCAATTAAGTCTTCAATAGTATGGGGATATTCTCCCAGCAGAAAAGGCCTGTGTCCAGGCGGGATTTCGGGCGGAGGTTCGAGGTTCTGTTGAACCTCGGAAGGCGAAGCCTCTATAGTGGTGTCCTCGCCGTCGCTCTCGTAGGCCATGATGTTGCCTGGGTTCCCGAACATCCAGTCGAAGAAGGAAAGAGGCTCGTTTCCGAGCGTACCGTGTTCCACGGGAGTGAGTTCATTACTGCCCGTGACGAACCGGCGGACGTACTCGAGGTAATACGCGTATAATCCATGACCATACCCCTCGAGCTCGTCAACGTTGTCCATGCCAACGACCCATGTGACAAATATCTGTTCCATAGCCTCAAAGTCCTGGAGGCTCAGATACTCAATGGATGGTGTGCTTGAGCCGAAATGGACTTCGGACGACACGCCCTTTCCATTTCCCTTCGCTGGACAATCTCGCACAAGATGATCGGTACTACCACACCCATGACATTTGAGAACCTGGCCGTCTCTACCTCGCGGGTTCCCCCGCCTACCTTTGCCTTTCCCTGAGGTCTCTCCACGGCCTTTACCGCGGCCTTTTCCCCCAAAGAATATCTCATCATGTTGTTCATCTGAGAGCCTCTGGAGAAATGCCGCGATACCTCGCCCGTTCAACCTCCGACGACCACGCTTGCCGTTACCCTTTCCTTTAAAACTTCTGCGTATCCTCCTTCTAACACGACGCGCTGGTTTTCGTGCGAACCTCCTCCACCTTCGCTTAGCCTGTTGTAACAGCCAGAATAAATGCTCAGCACGCTGATTGTCGTTATCCATATTCATGATATCTGACCAATCTAGAGCTTCAACACCATCTGATGATATAGTGTCTGTGTCGGTGCCGGAATCGAAATCTTCGTCTCCTAAATAAGTGGATACACCGTCGGTTAGGGGATTTGATTCCCCCCATAACGAGCGGTGTGGTTGTGGTTCTCTAGAAGGAGGGCTGGTTGCCCAGCTTGGTTGTGATCGACCCCCTGCTAATAAAGCAATGGATTCTCCTGGGTCATCGGCCCATATGTTTGAGGGCCCGTTTCCAGGCTGGACTTCAATAGTCAAGGTAGTGTAGAAATTTCCACTACCAGATCCCCTTCCTCTTTCAAACACGGATCCTACGTTGCCAGGGGATCGTTCGGATAGGTGACCTACCGAACGCATCCTTTCCAGCAACTCATCATATTGTTGTTGTGTTCGAGGCATTTGGTGGTTGAGTGGCTGCGAGAGTTGCATGGCTTTCTGGCTGCCGACGCCTAAGGCGCGGAATAGGATAGTAGTTAGCAGTTGGAAGTTAGGAGGGTCGAATCCCACCGACTGTGCCTCAAGTCGGGCCATTTCGAATCGGGTAAGAGTGACGTCGATTCGTTCCCCGTGAGGCACATGGAAGTCGATGAGTTGTGTGCCGGAAGTGAACTGTCGCTCATCTTCCAGGCGTTCGAACTTCATGCTGAGGAGGAACATGATGTAAGTTACTGGGTCCGTGTGGACCCCATCAATGTCAGCACCATAGTTTATAATGTCAGGCGGTACCCTCATGGCGAGTGTCCTCGCTAGGCCTCCCAGGCCGCGTTGTATTGCGGCCGCTTGGGCCTGTGGCGTCATACGTCCGCTTGTAACGTTGAGCCACGCGTTGACCTCGTAAATGTACTCACGAAAAGTTACATTACCCTGAGGGTCCCAGTATGGGCCATGTGTTTGCCCATCGGTGCTGTTATCTCCCCGACGCATGTGTGCGATTGCTGCCCCCAGCGCGAACCATATGATAGCGAAAACGATTAGCCCAAGAATGTGTAACGAAGAATGGTTATGATGAGCGGTGTCACGCTGGGGTAGCGCCTTGTCGAGTCTTCGAGGCGCTCTGTCTGGCGGGTTTCCCCGCCCTAGCTTCAGGTATTGCGTTATTGGCTCGTTGCCGAGCGGTTGATAGTAACGCAATGATGAAGCGTATATGGTACCAATCTGGTCGTCTAGACGTCGTACCTCTCGTGTAGCTTCTTGCTCTTGAACAGATCCTCGTAAATGTACTGGGAGTGGTGGCGCAGGGTAGTAGGCGGTCACGAAGATCGTGCCGAAGAATGTGAGGCTGAGAAGAGCAAGAGCTGACCACACGAGAGTGCGGCCAGCTCCGCTACCAAGTCGAAAGTGAGCTTGGTAACTCAAATAGGGCATATAGCCTGTCATATAGCATCCGATTCCAAGGCGCCGACCGTGGACATCGGATGGCAAATAGCGTCCATCGCTCTGCTGTAGCTGTGAAGGTACAGTATGAGGGGTGGGCGGATAAGATAGGATAAGATCGATGTAATGATCTTTCCAGCACATAGCGAACACTCGCGGTGTCCGGGCAAATAGGGCGCGCGTGCCTTGAGCCCAAGGCAGCGGCGCGCGAGCTATGCTCCCGATACTGTAACATCTCCCAAAGAGCTACCCTTCAAGTCGGCCGGCAACTCCCAACGCCTGCCCGGACCCCCCTGTGGAGTGATCTGTGAGCTCTTTTGAGTCAACTAGAAACCTATCAGTCTTCGCTGTTAGGTAATAAAGTCGGCTTCACCCCTCGTTCCCAAATCACTTCCCCTCGCTGTGAGGTCACATGGCAACTCGGACTCCGACCCCCGGGATGTACCTCTCCTTCCAAAATTACGCAATATGATTAGTGCGACCCTCTCTCCCATGATGCTCTGAATTGTTTCCCCACCTATCTCACCTACTCATGTTACACGCAAGAGTGTTCGAACTGGCGTTCAATCTGACACTGTCCCCACATAACGTTATCCACCGTTCGAGAAGCGTGCTCCTGCTACATCGTTGTCCGCATTTCAGGATCAACGTTTTGCCGGCGTCGTTCAGTTTGGCGCTCTCTCCCCAGCGCGGGCTATGTGTCTTGATCATTCGGTTCTTCTTCGTTGCCACCTCCTTCCTTCCCCATATTTCGCATCCCCCTGCTCCTCACACTTATCCTGCTCTTGCTCTTGTTCCTGCTGCTCCTGATCTTCCGATGTCCTCATCCTAATCTTCATCGTGCTCATCATCCTGCTCATCTGCGGGCTCCTGCTCCCCCTCCGATGCGCGTCACACGATGGGATCACTTGAGGGATCCAGGTCGGCTAGGACACCCATCGGCGGATGCATAATAATTCTACGCAATGGTGACGGATGGGCGGAAGGGGTCAGATTTCAG
>CAUYUJ010000130.1:25000-37180 GCA_963575745.1 Prorocentrum cordatum | reverse complement strand
ACTACTACTACTACGACTACTACTATTACTACTACTACTACTAACTACTATTACTACTACTACTACTACTACTACTACTACTACTACTACTACTACTACTACTACTACTACTACTACTACTACTACTACTACTACTACTACTGACCCCCCCTCTGCCCTCCATCTTCCTCGTCGACGCGCCCTCACGCCCCATGCCAGCGAGCCATCCCTTCTCCCAGCCTTGTTGCCCACTAGCATGACAGTGAGGCTCGGCTCCGCGTTCTGGCGAAGCTCCTCCAGCCACTTCAGGCAATTGTGGAAGGTAGCTTGCCTGACTCACTGAGCGAGACGTAAATAGACAAAGAAAGAACGCCACAAAAAGAAACTTTTGGCGCTCCGTGCGGATTTCTTGGATCTGCGCTGGGACCCCCTGGCGGCCCTTCCGGCGCCGCCCCTGGCGCGCTCCGCCAAAAGTTCATGTTCATGCCACTTTTCCATCCTCGAGAGACAGGGGGACAGCGTTCGAGGCGAAGAAGGGAGCCATGGGGCTCGAATAAGTTCGGCCACGGCCTTGTTCCTCAGCTTGGGTTTCTGGGAGCACTGCTCGGGCCCCGGGACCATCAGTAGTGCATCCGAGACGATCGCCTGGTCAGGATGGGGTGAGCCAGAAGGTAGTTACCGATATCGCTACCTCCTGGACATCTCCTGGGGCATGTTCTGGCCAGACGTTCGACGAGAATCCAGTCGTGACGACAAGGGCTCTCCTGGGGGGCCCCCCGAGAGGCGAGAAAGCGACGCACGGGCAGCTGCAGGGGTACAGCTCGTGTCTGTGCCGCCTTCCCCTCCTCGAGCGACGAGGGCGCTCCAAGACGGACAGCCGCATCGGCAGTGACCCTCTCCCCAGAGATCAAGCGCACTGAAAAAATCGCGCCGCGAGGTTTTCGCTTGTATTGTCGGCCTCCGGGTGCGGGTCCAGACCTCTGGGGCCGACGCTGTGACAAGGTCACGGCGTCGGGGGTCTGCGCCCCCCTCCTCCGAAGGATGGCGCCCAAGCTCAGCCCCAGCTCTGTTGCACCGTAGTAAACAATAGTCCCACCATTAGAGGGCGTACCATCTTGACCGGGAGGAAGATCCCTTTGGTCTCGATGGCGAATCGTACGCCTCACAGTGAAGCACAATCATATCTGGGCGGCCGGCCGCTTGAGCAGCGACGGCGCGGAGGAGGAGGAAGAGGAGGAGGAGGAGGAGGAGGAGGGGGAGGAGGAGGAGGAGGAGGAGGAGGAGGGGGAGGAGGAGGAAGGAGGAGGAGGAGGACGACGAGGAGGGGAGAGGCGACGGCAGGACGTCGGCCCGGGCTCGGGCTCGGGCTCGGGCTCGACCCGTGACTCGGGCTCGGGCCCGGGGCCGAGGCCAGGGGCTCGGGCCCGGGCGAAGTCGGGCGGAGGAGGAGGAGGAGGAGGAGGAGGAGGAGGAGGGGGCGGAGGAAGAGGAGGAGAAGGATGAGGAGGAGGAGGAGGAGAGGAGGAGGATGAGGAGGAGGGAGGGAGGAGAGCGGAGGGGAGGGAGGAGGAGGAGGAGGGAGGAGATGAGAGGGCGCGCGCCGCGTGGCCCGGCGCCGGCGGCCACGAGGCCGCGCCGACGGGGCAGGCCCCGGGGGCGGTCACAAGGGGGGAGGCCTGGCCCCACGGGGGGGGTGGCCCCCCGAGGAGCGGGTGCACCAGGGGGGGAGAAGGAGGAGGAGGAGAGGAGGAGGGGGAGGAGGAGGAGGAGGAGGAGGAGGAGGAGGAGGAGGAGAGGAGGAGGAGGAGGAGGAGGAGGAGGAGGGAGGAGGGGGAGGAGGAGGAGGAGAGGAGGAGGAGGAGGAGGAGGAGGAGGAGGAGGACCGTAGCCATTTTGGCTCAAGGGGCCTGCTCCTTAACTTCCCAACCTCGGCTCGAGTAGCCAAGTGTGCTGTGCGGGGGGCCACGGCCTCACCCTTCGGTCGGCGTGCGGGGGCGCGCTGTGCCAGCGCATGGTTCTCGGGCTGGGAATTGGTGTTGTGGGGCGTGCGGGTGCAAAGCGAACGAGTACTGGTGGACGTGGTGCAAGCACTGCGGGCGCCAGTGGACAGGAGTCGGGGAATATCAAGATAACCGGTCGGGGGCCAAGGGAGTGTGGGGTGCACGTCAGTCTGCTCTTCCTGGTGTTGGGGATCTTGTTTCTGCTCCTGGGACTTGGTCGGCATCTAACAATCTTTCGTCAGGAACTCCAGGGAGTACCAACGGCGAACTCAACTCGGTCATCCAGTTTCTCGAGGCCAATTCAGACTTCGAGGCTGCCAGCAAGCATCGTGAGAAGCTTCGTGCCCTCGAGCAGCCGCCGAAGCTGCAGTGGGGGCCCGCGAAGCAGGCGATGGAGAGGTGCCAGGCCGCTTTGGATCGAGCAGTCAACAGAGCCACGAATCTGCAGGAATCATTGGAGCAAGCGAAGAAGGACAGTGCCGACGCCTTTGTGGCCCTCGAGAGGGCCAAAGAGCAGTACGCCACAGCTGTCAGGGAGCTCGCCTCCACAGTCCAGCAGCCCCAGGAGCCCCAGCAGCCCCCTCAGCCAGCCAAGCCAGTACTATCCCTGGAGTCTCTCATGGACGGGTGTCTTGAAGGCGTTCAGTTGGATGACGGCGGCCTTTTTGGGCTGGAGGAGGCGGGATGGGAGCCATCGGCTGAGGAGGTGGAGGAGGCGAAGAAGAGGAAGGAGCACCTGGCTAAGATCTTTAAGGAGGCAGCGCTGCAGGCTTTTGGGCCCTTTCGGGAGCAGGCCAAGGATGCCATTAACCAGCAAAAAGAACTCAAAGCGAGGCTTGCAGCAAAGAAGCGTCGCACTGAGGAGGGGCTTACAGCTGGCGGTGACGATGGCGATGCTACTGGGGGCTCCGTGGGTCAGCAGCAGCAGCAGCAGCGTCAGCAGCCAGCTCAGTCGGCCTCAGCAGCCGCAGCAGCAGCAGCAGCAGCAGCAGCACCTCAGCCGGCAGCAGCAGGCAACACCTTCTTCCGATTCGAGCCCTGGGCCCCCCAAGTCCACAGAGGAACTGCACGCGGCAGCTAAGGCTGCTGCCAGCAAGGGGGGGGGGCCAAGGGCAGAAAGGGAGGTGGAGCAGCGACTGCAGGAGGAGGAGGCAGCAGCGGAGGTTTGGCGCCCACAACCGTGCAGGCGGCTCAGAACGCAGGAATGCGAGGGTAGCAGGGACGGGCTGGCTCGGCCCGATGTGTACACGGTCCTGACGGCCAACGCTTCAGATTGGTGTAACTGTCAGAAGTTCTTGGAGAAGGAGGCTGCAGGCGCGGCCGTTGTTTTGTTGCAGGAAGTGGGAGTGCACCCCTCCGCCAAGGATGAGAAGGAGGCTAAGGTTAAGAGCTGGTCGTGGTCAGCCATGTTTAGTCCTTGCCGAATCACTGAGGCGGGGGGGTTATCATCAGGAGTAGGCATTGCTGTTCCAGTTCATGTTGGGATGTCTGCCGCTCCGTGGAAAGGGAAGCCCTTGCCTTCGGCCCCGAGGATCACGATGGCATGGGTTAACAGTATCATCCCAGGGGGGGTCCTCGCTGTCTCGCTGCACTTGCCTACAGGGGACCCCCTGGGAGATGTCGGTTCGCAGGTCTTGTTTCGATTGGGAGAAGTGCTTCGCTCTTTGCGTCTACCGTTTGTGGTTGGCGGAGACTGGAATTGCCCACCATCGCAGCTCAGAACGTTTGGCTGGGTTAGCAAAGTGGGAGGACATATTGCAGCATGCGGGGTAGCCACGCGCAGGAAAGGACATGTTTGGAGGGAGCTTGACTTTTTCATGGTCTCGTCTGGTCTAGCCCCATCAATCGAACGAGTTGAACTAGTGCAGGGCTCATGTCTTACACCTCATTACCCAGTTGCCTTGCGGTTGCGACCACAACTTGTACGCACTGAGTATATGGCGCTGTCAGGTCCCAGGAGGTTCCCAACTCAGGCTCCGCAGTTGCCCTTGCCTGCCCCGCCTGACTGGGGGCCCATTGAGGAGGCTATTCTTCACTGGGGAGAGGACGCGTCACATTCGAGCGAGCGCTGTGGGCAGGAAGCATTGGATCGAGTTTGCCAGATGTTCTATGATCTCGTGGAGACAGAACTCATTTCGGTCCATGGGATCCAGGGCCCAGACGAGAGGAAGTATCGCGGTCGGGGGCAAGGCTGGAAGTTGCGCAGGGTGCAGGAGCTGCAGACTTCAGGAGGCCCGCATGCTCTATCTTGTGCTACGGCTCGTGGGTGGAGGAAGGTCTCGATTAGATTTCAGGAGCTGGCTTGCATTGCTCGTCGGGCGGAATGCCTTTTCCCACAGCATTGCATGCAATTGATTTCTAAGATCTTGGGCAGTCGGCCGCCTGGCGAAGAGGTTGACTTCTGGAGACGTTGGCGCCCGTCGTTCGAAGGCATTCTGGCTCTGACAGATGGGCAGCTGGATGAGTATTCAAGAGAGGCAGCCTACTTCGCCTCCTTGCTGGAGCAGGCCTTTGCGAGGGCCCGCTGCACAGCTTGGAGGAGGTGGGCTGCAGAAGCGTGTGAGCACGGAGCGGGAACAGCCCACCGATTCACGAAATCACCCGAGCCAGGACCCGACGGGGCTCCTATGGGGCCCGGTGAGCAAGTCGAGACGTTGCAGCAAGAGTGGAGTGAGATCTGGGGAGCAACGGCGCCCGTGGAGGACGCGGTCGAGGATTCCGCCGAAGAGAAGCTCGACCCACTCAAGTGCCTGTCCCTCATGCTGGAGAGGGAAGGCATCGATCCGCAGGAGGCCGCCAGCATCCCGCCATTTGACTGCCACACCATCCGCAAGGTGGCAAGGACCTTCAAGGAGCGGACGGCTGTCGGGGCAGACAGGTTGAGCCCTCGTGACCTCGTGTATTTGTCTGACCACTGCCTCACAGTCCTGGGCTTACTGTGGCACTGGATGCTTGACACGGGCAGACTCCCGTCTCAGGCTTCCTTGATTATGATTGCAATGCTCGAGAAGCCGGAGGGCGGATTTCGGCCCATTGGTCTCCTTTCCACCGTTGTGCGAGTACGGGGGCGCTGTGCCAGATCTGTAGCTCCCGAATGGGAGAAGAAGAATAAGCGTGACCTCTTGTACGGAAGCACAGGCATGCCTTGTGAACGTGGGGTCTGGGAGCAGGCCTTTACTGCAGAGCATGCTCGGGTTACGAACACTTGTGCAGGTACGGGCCTCCTCGACTTGTCCAAGGCGTACGAGAGAGCGTTGCATGGACATTTGATCGATGCGGCCCAGATGACGAATTTCCCGTTAGACATCCTACGCTTGTTGCTGTGTGTACACCGCTGCCCTCGTCTTCTCGCGGTTGGCCAGGTTGCATCTGCACAAGTAATGACAGAGCAAACGATTGTTGCAGGGTGTACTTTCGCCACGACGCTTCTGAACGTGTTGTTGATCCGCATGTTGGACTGCGTGATGGCCAAATTTCCCTTTGCACGAGTGTACAACGCGGTTGATGACATCACGGTTCGTGTTCGCGGTAGCAGGAAGTTTGTGCGCGACAGGTTGCCTATCGTCGTCGGAATCACCTGCAGGAAGCTGGAGGAATTGGACCTTGTTCTGGCCAGGGCTAAGGGCAAAATCGCGTCGACTCACCAAGATGCGGTCCAGAGTTCCGAGAGAGCCCTGGCCAGGTGGGGGTTCACTGGAGCCTCGGTGGTGAGAAATCTTGGAGTGGATTTCACCATGGGAGAGGCCCGAAGGAACCTCGTGCAGAAGGCCCGAGTGGCCAAGCTCAAGCGAAGGGCCCACCGCTTCCGAGGGTTGAGATCGCCCTTCAAGAAGTTGACCAGGATCGCGCGCGCAGGTGCCAACCCAGCAGGACTCTACGGGGCCTCGGTCACTGGAGTGTCGGACAGGTCCCTCCAGCAGCTGCGCTCGGTGGCGGGCGAGGCGGTGTTCGGGCAGGCCAATGGCAGGAGTCGCACGATTGGTTGCATGCTGTCGCCGACGCCGCTGGCCGACCCAGCGTACGTTGCGAACTCCGCCCCCATGATGTCTTGGGCTAATGCTGTACATCTGGGCTGGGCTCCGCACGATGAGATGAAAGTTGTGTTCAAAGGACTTTGTCAGACGGTACTAGGTTGGCAGCAAGTCACAAGCCCTGCGGGGGCCATGTTGATGACCTTGAGACGTCTTGGGTGGCAACCTAGGAGATGGGACTGCTGGGAAACGGACACTGGTCTCTGTCTGGATCTACAAGCATACGGGAGTCGGACGGTAAAAACGATTGTGGACGCTGGCACGAAGGACATGCTCCTTCGCGACCTGACCATTAGTGATGAGGCAGTAGGAAGCGATGCTCCCTTTCGCCCTTGCTTAGAGCCTTTGCAAGAGGTGTGCCAAGATTTCCGCGCCTCAGGTGAAGGCCTTGAAGCCTCTCTCCTCGCCGCTGTGGCGTCGGGGGGCATGGCTGCCCAGGTTGACCTTTTCCTGGATAGGCGCTCTGCCTCCGCTGAGCGCTAGGTTTGTGGGCATCCTTGGGGCTGTAAGAAGCATCGATGCTATGTCTGCCCTGCTTTCCACGGGCACCGTCCGACCCTAGGGTTTCAGCGTCTCGTTCATGCGGGGTCCACAGCCACGGACCCGAGATGGCGCCTGCTTTACACTAGAGGTCTGATGGCGTCGCCAATTAGTTACACACCAAGCCCGATAGTACAGCAGGGGTGGCAGTGGCATGTTTTCCCAAGGCATGGTTTTCTGGAAGGAATCATCTGCTTGGATGGCTCAGCGATTGACCCAGGCCTGCCGTGGTGTTCTCGCGCAGGCTGGGCGGCAGTCTCGGTCGATCGGCAAGGCACGGTTCTGGGGAGCCTGTACGGCCCCCTCCCGCACCCGCTGCAGACCAACCTCGGCGGGGAGTTGTGGGCTCTCTTTATGGCTCTGAAGCTAGCAGAGGCTGGCCCTTTAGAGATCTGGACAGATTGCAAAGTGTTGCTTGATGTGTGGAGCTTTGGCCCAGACCAGGACGTCTCGAGGTTTGCGTTTGGTGAGGTCTGGGTTGAGGTCTTGGCCAAAGCTCGCGATATAGGATGGGGCAATATCCAGATGTGCAAGATCAAGTCTCACCTTTCGTATGATCATGCTGTTGCTAGGAACTATCCCTTCTACGCCTGGCGGGGCAATCGTGAGGCCGACCGCTTGGCGCGTGAACGATCCCAGCTCCAGGCTCAGCCCGAGGCTGCGAGGAGCTGGTACAAGACGGTCGCCCCTGGTATAATGCAGGTTGGTCGTTTTCTCGGGCTGATGTTGGGTGAGGTCTCTAGGCTTGGGCTCAAGGATGTGGAGAGGTATCGTGCCCCCAAGTCCACGAGGCTCGCCAGAGACGCCCCACAGCTCCAAGCAGTTGCGGACCCCAACGGACACACGATCTGTAGAGCGGGTAGGAGTTTTGTTTGTGCGGAGTGCGGGACGAAGGCGAGGTCCAGAGGAGCCCTCGCCGTCTTCCCGTGCCGTGGCATCCCTGCCATCGCCGCGTCTGCGCACCATTCCCACGTTCTTTGGATGGACTCGGGGCCGTCTGGGACTGTGGTGTGGTGTCGGAAATGCGCTGCGTTCGGGGTTGCTCGCAGTCGGTACCTGAAAGTCCCGTGTCACGAGCGCCCGCGTAATTCGGCCGCTGAGAAGTCCTTGGCCATGCTGATTGCAGGCAAGGACCCCAGCTCCCGTGCGGTGTTCGGACGAAGCGTCCAGGTGCCCCAAGGGAGGTAAGGTCTTCTCTTGTCGTATTTTGGCTAGGCCTCTTGCGACTGCGCGGGAGTCCTATGCGGCGTTCAAGTGGTTCAACAGGAGGAGGAGGAGGAGGAGGAGGAGGAGGAGGGGGAGGCAGTGGTGTCCGGTGGGCAGGCGTGCCCCGAGCCAGCACAGTGGTGTCAGAGGCGCCTCGCGCTTGATGGGGGGAGCACACGTCGTTCATTTCTAAGCGTGCTCACTTCTCATTGTGCTCGTTTCTCATGGTTCCTGGCCCCCTGGTGGCCAAGAAGAGGCCCGGGACAGAACAGGTAGAGATGAAAGGATCTTGGCCCCCCAAAAAATCATAGCACTTTCGAATAATGAGGAAGGAACAACGTGTAGCAGTAACAGCGACAGGGTGACCTTGCGGTGGGGGAGAAAGAACGGGGGCGAGGGGGGGGACGACGACAGGGACCGCAGGCCGACGCCGAGTCCGTCCGGAGGAGGGCGCTGGCCGTGTGCGGGCCAGCGCGCGGCCACGAGGCCGCGCCCAGCATGGGACGCACAGGGACATATTTCAAGGCAGTTTTTCTTGCACATGGGATTTTAAACTATATGGGATTTAAAATACATGAATGATTTTTGAAAAATTATCCCGGCAAAGCAACCTAACAGCGATGTGTAGAAGCATAGCTGGAAACATTGCCTGCGGTATTAATGTAAGAGTGCTGTTGTAAAATTCTGGTGTTCTCTTAGTCGCATTCGGATTCGCAGTGGCAGTCGCAGTGGCAACATCAGCGGCAGTCGCAGTGGCACTGCCAGTAGTTGCAGTAGCAATAGCTACACTAGCAGCAGCAACAGCAGCAGCAGCAGTAATAGTAACAATAGTAGTAGCAGTAGAAGTAGTAGTGATGGTAGTGGTGGTAACAGTGAAGTAGTAGTTGTAGTGTGTGGAGTGAACGAGTAGGAGTGATGGGAGGAGTGACGAGTAGGAGCGATGAACGAGTAGGCGCTGCGCAGTTCCTTTGAAAGGAAATCTTCGAAAGCAGGGCTGTAGCCAAGAAGGCTACGGCGACGATGATGATGATGATGATGAAGATGATGAGTCTTGGAAGTCTAGGAAGTGGAAGAGCACGAAGTGGCGTACAGTTGGCTCCGAGCATTCAAAATGTGGCCTGGGAGTGGAGTTCTGGGAAGTGGAAGAGCACGAAGTGGCCTACAGTTGGCTCCGGTCATTCAAAATGTGGCCCGGGAATGGTGTTCTGGGAAGTCCAAGAGCACGAAATGGCCTACAGTTGGCTCCGGGTATCCAAAATGTGGCTAATGGAGTTCTGGGAAGTCGAAGACAGTTGGCTCCGGGCATCCAAAATGTGGCCCAGGAATGGAGTTCTGGGAAGTCGAAGAGCACGAAGTGTCCCACAGCTGGCTCCGGGCATCCAAAATGTGGCCCGGGAGTGGAGTTCTGGGAGGTCGAAGATCACGAAGTGTGTGTGACTGTTTGCTTAAAACGAGCCCGGCCCTCGCCTGTCCGGCTCCCGCCCAGACCCCCCTGGGGAGTCATCATATGCTCTCTTTTGACCCCATTAGAAACCTATCAGTCTTCGCTGTTAGGTAAAATCCCATATAGTTTATGATTGATGTTTGAAAATTATCCCAGCAAAGCAACCTAACAGCGATGTGTAGGAGCATGTCTGGAAGCATTCCCCTTAAGATTCACATGAGAATCCAGTTGTAGAATTCTGCTGTTCTCGCAATCGCAGTCGCATTCGCGATGAAAGTCGCAGTGGCAACGGCAGTCGCAGTCACAGCCTCAGTCTCAGCCTGCCTCAGCCTCAGCCTCAGCCTGCCTCAGCCTCAGCCTCAGCCTGCTTCAGCCTCAGCCTCAGTCTGCCTTCAGCCTCGGCCTCAGCCTCAGCCTGCCTCAGCCTCAGCCTGCATCAGCCTCAGCCTCAGCCTCAGCCTGCCTCAGCATCAGCCTGCCTCACCTCAGCCTGCCTCAGCCTCAGCCTCAGCCTGCTTCAGCCTCAGCCTCAGTCTGCCTTCAGCCTCTGCCTCAGCCTCAGCCTGCCTCAGCCTCAGCCTGCATCAGCCTCAGCCTCAGCCTCAGCCTGCCTCAGCATCAGCCTGCCTCAGCCTCAGCCTCACCCTGCCTCAGCCTCAGCCTCAGCCTGCTTCAGCCTCAGCCTCAGCCTCAGTCTGCCTTCAGCCTCAGCCTCAGCCTCAGCCTGCCTCAGCCTCAGCCTGCATCAGCCTCAGCCTCAGCCTCAGCCTGCCTCAGCATCAGCCTGCCTCCGCCTCAGCCTCAGCCTGCCTCAGCCTCAGCCTCAGCCTGCTTCAGCCTCAGCCTCAGTCTGCCTTCAGCCTCGGCCTCAGCCTCAGCCTGCCTCAGCCTCAGCCTGCATCAGCCTGAGCCTCAGCCTCAGCCTGCCTCAGCATCAGCCTGCCTCAGCCTCAGCCTCAGCCAGCCTCAGCCTCAGCCTCAGCCTGCTTCAGCCTCGGCCTCAGTCTGCCTTCAGCCTCGGCCTCAGCCTCAGCCTGCCTCAGCCTCAGCATGCATCAGCCTGAGCATCAGCCTCAGCCTGCCTCAGCATCAGCCTGCTTCAGCCTCAGCCTCAGCCTCAGCCTGCTTCAGCCTGAGCCACAGTCTGCCTTCCGCCTCGGCCTCAGCCTCAGCCTGCCTCAGCCTCAGCCTGCCTCAGCCTCAGCCTCAGCCTGCCTCAGCATTCAAAATGTGGCCCGGGAATGGAGTTCTGGGAACTCGAAGAACACGAAGTGGACTGCAGTTGGCTCCGGGCATTCAAAATCATGCCCAGGAATGTAGTTCTGGGAACTCGAAGACCACGGAGTGGCCTACAGTTGGCTCCGGGCATTCAAAGTCATGCCCAGGAATGGAATTTTGGGAACTCGAAGAGCACGAAGTGGCCTACAGTTGGCTCCGGGCATTCAAAATAAGGCCCAGGAATGGAGTTCTGGGAACTCGAAGACCACGAAGTAGCCTACAGTTGGCTCCGGGCATTGAGGATGTGGCCCGGGAATGTAGTTTTGGGAACTCGAAGACCGCGAAGTGGCCTACAGTTGGCCCCGGGCATCGAAAATGTGGCCCGGGAATGGAGTTCTGGGAACTCGAAGAGCACGAAGTGGCTTACAGTTGGCTCCGGGCATCCAAAATGTGGCCCAGGAATGGAGTTCTGGGAAGTCGAAGAGCACGAAGTGGCCTACAGTTGGCTCCGGGCATTCAAAATGTGGCCCGGGAATGGAGTTCTGGGAACTCGAAGAGCACGAAGTGTGTGACTGTTTGCTTAAAACGAGCCCGGTCCTCGCCTGTCCGGCTCCCGCCCAGAACCCCCCTGGGGAGTCATCAGATGCTCTCTTTTGACTCCATTATAAACCTATCAGTCTTCGCTGTTAGGTAAAAAATGTATGCGTGAAGTCACCGTTGCTTTTAATACTAATTCCCTGCATGTTTAATACATGATCCGCACTCGGAGCATGTATTAAAAACGGCACTGTAATACTATATGTCCTCCTTGGAGGCGCGCGTCCGACCCGAACATCTAGTATACCCATCTTGTCGTATATCGTTTCCCGAGCGGTGTGGGCAGAAAGCGCCCGCCACGACGCATATACCATAAGCTTTCTCGGTGCGCGCGTCGCCCCTGAGGGGGCGACGCACATGTGGTATAAGTGTGTTGGGGTGGCGCCGACAGCAGGGATCGGGTCGGACGAATAGAACGAACAAAAAACACGTGAACATAAACTTTTGGCGCTCCGCGCGGATTTCAAGGATCCGCGATGGACCCTCTTCTCTGGCACGCGGAGCGCGCCAGGGGCGGCGCCGGAGGCGCCGCCGGGGGGCCCAGGCGCGGATCCAAGACATTCGCGCGGAGCGCCAAGAGTTTGTGCTTATGTGGTTTTTCTTCTTCGAGCTAGAGGGTCGGTGAGCGTTTTGTGCTAGTAGGGCGGCAGCCGGGTTTTTTCCGCTCTTTTTTTCCCGGGGCGGGAGTATGGAGTTCAATCTCTGTGGTGAGTAGTGCAGAGTGACAATCCTAGGTGCGCCTCGCGTCATACTGACGTCCTTACACCTCCCTCCCCTCCCTTACCATGGCGCCCTGATTTTCTCTATCCGCGGACGCGTGTCGTAAGCGGACCTGTGGCTCCGCGCGCCGCCGTGCGTAGTGGGTGGTGGGTGCGCCGTGCGTGCTGCGGGCGTGTGTGCGTGTTTGGGTGTGGGTGGTGGTGTGTGGTGGTGGGTGGTTGTGGTGGTGTGCGGTGGTGGTGGTGGTGGTGGCGTGCTGGTGGTGGTTGTGGTGGTGGTGGTGGTGTGGTGGTGTTGGTGGTGGTGATGGTGGTTGGTGGTGGTGTGGTGGTGCGGCGCAGTGGTGGCGGGCGGATGGGCGCGCGAGAAAGAGGCCCGCGCTGGGGCGAGAACGCCATCCTGAACGACGGAGGCCAAACACCGATCCGAAAATGATGCCCACGCT
>CAUYUJ010000130.1:0-22500 GCA_963575745.1 Prorocentrum cordatum | reverse complement strand
AGCCGGAGGAGGGAGGAGGAGGCGGAGGAGGAGGTGGAGGGAGTAGGGCGTGAGGAGGAGGAGGAGCGAGGAGGAGGAGGAGGTGGAGGAGGAGGAGGGAGGCGGAGCAGGAGGAGGAGGAGGCACGGAGAAAGGTGGAGGGGGAGGAGGAGGAGGAGGAGAGGAGGAGGGAAAAGGAGAAGGTGGAGGAGGTGTGAGGAGGAGGGGAGGAGGAGGAGGAGTGGAGGTGGGAGGAGGGAGGAGGAGGAGGAGGCGGAGGAGCAGGAGGAGGTGGAGGAGGTGGAGGAGGAGGGAGGAGTCCGTGGCCGTTTTGGCTCAGGCCACTCCGGCCCAGGCTGCCCGGCAGCCGAGAGCGCTCCGCGGGCGCCCGCTGCTCGCAGGGGCGCGCGCTTCGGACAGCTCCTCGGGGGCAGCCTGCGGCGGCCGCGGCTCGACCACGCCCGCCCGGCAGCCAGGAGGGAACGTCGACGCTTGAAGGGGCCCCAGGACACACGAATAGATACACACAAATAAAAAGAAGAGATGCCCCCCATGTTTTCCCATAACTAGTTTCTGTGCCTTGGTCTTCCCCCCCCCCAGTCCCAGTTTTCCCATACTTTCCTGGGGAGTCGACGATTTCCCTCCTCCTCCTCCCTCCCTCTGCCCCCCTCCTCCTCCTCCCTTTCCTCCTCTCTCTCCTCCTCCTCCTCCTCCCCTCCTCCTCCTCCTCCTCCTCCTCCTCCTCCTCCTCCCTCCTCTCTTCCTCCTCCTCTCCTCCTCCTCCTCCTCTCTCCTCCTCCTCCTCCTGCTTCTCCTCCTCCTCATCCCCTCCTCCCTCCTCGTCCCCGCCTCATTCCTCCCTCCTCCTCCCTCCTCCCTCCTCCTCCTCCTCCGCTCCTCCTCCTCCTCTCCTCCTCTCCTCCTCCTACCTTCTCCCTCCTCCTCCTCCTCCTCTCCTCCTCTCCTCACTCCTCCCTCCTCCTCCTTCCCCTCTCCCTCTCCTCTCCTCCTCCTGCTCCTCCTCTCCTCTCCTCCTCCTCCTCTCTCCTCCTCCTCTCCTCCTCCTCTCCTCCCTCCTCCTCCCTCCTCCTCAGCTCCCTCCTCAGATCCCCCGCGGGAGATGAGGAGGAGGGAGCTGAGGAGGAGGGATCTGAGGGGTGCTCCTCGAGAGGGGGAGGAGGAGGAGGAGGAGGAGGAGGAGGAGGAGGAGGAGGAGGAGGAGGAGGAGGAGGAGGAGTCCGTAGCCATTTTGGCTCAAGTCCGTAGCGGTTTGCTCAGGACCGGAGTTGTTTTGGCAAGGGGATCCGCGGCCCCACCTGCTCACACCTCGAGACTGCATTGAGGTCTCATCCCTCACCGCCTTTGTGTACCTACGGCGTGTGTCGCACCCTCAGAGGGTGCGAGATGGTATATTGGCAGCAGTCTTGTTGGTCTTGTCCCAACAAACAGTGCAAGTACAAGTATAACTATGAGTGGCGTGATCAATGCCTTCGGTGCGGCAAGGATAAAGGAGGCCCCAGTCAGCGCGAGGTCCAGCCTCGCGGGGTCTGGGCCAGTGGCGTCTCCCCGTCCGTGCGTGCGCCCAAGCCGAAGGGACCTCCGCCCCTCACCGACGATGAGATCCGTGCCTATGCCGCCATGGACCCCGCTGCGTATGAGGCCGTGGCCAGCACGCTCACGCAGTCGGCGCGGGACCGCATCATGCACCAGCGTGGTCTCCTCTCGGGCGATCCGCAGCTGGTGTCAAGGGCAGCGCAGAAGGAGAGCGACGTTCTCACGGATCGGCTCGGCAAAGTCCAGAAGAAGTTCGACAAAGCGCAGGAGAATCTGCAACGTGCTGTCCGCCGGGCAGCAGAGGTCGGTGTCGAACTTGAGGAGCTCCAGCAGCAGCAGAAGGAGGCGGCCGCGCGCGGGGCAGCAGCCTTGGCGCGCGTGGGCGGCACGGCCGCCGCTGCGCCTGGCACGCCGCCTGGCCAGTGCGACGGGCTACTCCAGCAGGCAAGGCTGCTCGGCGACACCGAGCTCGAGGCAAAGCTCACGGAGGTGGCGGCACAGCTGGCACACGCACAGCAGGAGCTGCAGGCGAAGGCCGCGCAGGCCCAGCACCCCCCCCCTGCGGCGCCCGCTGGCACCGCCACTGCTGGCGGTGCCCAGCCTGGCGCCGCCAGCGCGGGCCTCCCGTCGGGATGCGGCCTCGCAGCAGCGGGGGCAGCGGGTGCAGGGCAGCATGCGCCGCCTGATGCAGGTCCTGTGGGTGGTGCTGACCATGATGTGCGTGCCCGTGCATGGGCAAGCCGCAACGAGCAGAAGCTGCTCGAAGCTTGTGCCAGTGCAGTCGGCGACGACGATGACATGGACCTCGATGAGGGCGCAAAGCGGGCTGTCAAGCAGCGGGCCATCGAGCTGTTCGGCCAGGCGCTCAAGAAGATGCGCTCCACCTACTACGTCCCGCCGCAGTTGGGGGTAGCCCGCAGCGCCGCCCTTTGACAGTCCTCACGGCGAATGTGACGAGCATGCTTGGGCTAGAGTTGCTCCGGCAATCTGATGAATGGTATGATTGTGACTTGGCGCTTGTGCAGGAGCACAAAGTGCCGCAGCATCAGCGTGACGCACAGGAGCAGGCGTTGCGCAAAACAAATTGGAAGGCAGCCATCAATCCCGCCGTCCGTGCTGGCGCCGTCGATGGTGGTTCAGACAGTTTGGCGGGCCTCTCTGGTGGCACCATGGTAGCCACGCCCGCTCGCTATGGGCTCAGCCAGCTAGAGGGCCGTTCTCATTGCATTTGCCCAGCCAGAGCTTCGTTGCTGCACTTGAGCCATGGTCCGAAAGGAGGAGTGCTGATGGGCACCATGTATCTGCACGACTCCGAGGATCTCAGTGAAAGGAACTGGCGTATCCTCTGCGACATGGGTCAGGCAGTCAAGAGCTCTGGGCTTCCCTTCATCCTCAGTGCGGATTGGCAGGTGACGCCCGAGGAGCTCATGGAGAGTGGCTGGGTTGCAGGCGTCGGTGGCATCGTGGTGGCTCCCAAGCTGGGCACAGTCAGGCCGTCGGAGCGAGTCATCGACTACTTCGTGATGTCGCCCTTCTTGGCGGAAGGAGCTCAGTTGACAGTCATAGAGCACATCGCGATCAGTCCGCATCGTGCAGTTCAGGTTCAGCTTCAGGTTCCGCGTCGGGCCCCAGAAGTTCGCGTCGTTCAGCAGCCGCGCAAGTTTCCAGTCACAGCTCCCATCGGATGCTGCAGGCAGTTTGAGGAGCCCGACTGGGAGCAGCTGGCAGACAACATGCGGCAAGCCAATGCTGATGTAGAGACAGCCTGGGCTGCCTTCATCGAGGCTGCGGAAGCTAAATGGTTGAATGTTTTCGATGTCGAGCCGAAGCAAGCCGAGTACTATCGAGGACGCGGAGGAGAACCGCAGCTGAGGACCCTTCAACCTCCGAGGCCATGCTCGGTACCCTTTCCGCAGATCAACGCCGAAGCTACCTGGTGGCGAGGATTGGCGCATGCATTGCTGGACTACGGCAACTTGCAGGGTGGCTGGGATGCAGTGACCCGTAGGCGCCGCCTCACTCGCCATTGCCGAGCCAGGTCTTTGCCGCGTCGGTGCCAGCTAGCAGTCAATGTGGCCAGACTCGTCCTCCATAGCCTCCCTCTTTCCACACCTCACCTGCTTGTTTTAAGGACGCTTACGCAGCAGCAAGCTGAGGTCGCTGTCCGAGCCAGCCAGCGAGCCAAGCAGCGTGGGTGGGAGGATTGGGTGAGCAAGCACAGCACTGAACAGGGCGCGTCAGCTCTTTTCAGTTTCTCTAAGGTGCCTACTGGCTGGACGCCTGACGACACCGCAGTCGATCACGTCCCCTTAGGCTCAGCCGAGCAAATTGAGCAGCTCAGGGCTGAATGGGAGTCATGGTGGTGCGTCTCGGAGCCCCACCCTGCGCTTCCCTGGCCTGACCTCTCCCTCCTCGAGCCTCCCCCCCGTCCGACCGTCCCTGAGCTGCTGGCAGTCATCAAAAGCTACAAGCCCACCACGGGCCAAGGTTATGATTGCATTAACCCGCGGCATGTCTTGCATTTGGGCCTCGAGGGCCTGGACGCGCTTTGCGAGCTTTTGCATTTGATTGAGCTGAGGCTTGACTGGCCCACCGCGTGGGTCAAGGTTTTCTTCTTGGCCAAACGCCTGGGCGGTTTTCGGCCGATTGCTCTCCTGCCTGTGCTCGCGAGGGTCTTGTGTCGCTTACGGAAGTCCGAGATCCAGGATTGGCAAAGAAGAAATTTCAGAAGTTTTTCTTGGGGAACCCGCGGCAAGGCCGCAGATAAGTGCGTCTGGGTGCAGGCCGCGTGGGCCGAGTGGGCTCATGGCCAAGGCATGGCGTCGGGGACGGTTTTGGTTGACCTCAAAAAGGCCTTTGAGCTCATTCGGCACCACCATCTCGTGGCCGCCGCAGAACGCACAGGGTTCCCAATGAGATTACTGTACCTCCTCATCAAGCTGTATCGTCAGCCGCGGATTTTAGATATGGGCACCTTTGTGTCGGAGCCCATCTTTTCAGAACAGAGTGTCCTGCCTGGCTGCGTGTTCGCAACGATGATGTTACAGCTCGTCTTGCTACAGCCTCTAGATGAGGTCCGCAAAGTTGCCCGTGCAGTTTCACTTTCTACAGTGGTCGATGACATAGGTCTGCAGCGCTTCGGTGAAAAGGAGCGTGTTCATGCAGACCTCACTGCAGCAGGTTGCGAGCTAGCCCGTCAGTTGAAAAAAGTTGATCTGTTGGTGGCGAAAGATAAGACGCGTCTCATGAGCAGTGTAGCCCCACTCAGGACGTCTTTAGAGGCCAGCCTTGAATGCCTGGGAGGGCAGCGCTCTCGCACTGAAAGGAACTTGGGGGTTGACTTCGGGTCTGGGCGGAGGTTGGGTCGTGCCACTAAGCGAGAGCGCTTGGCTGCTGCCGTCGTCCGCTCAAGGCGTTTAAAGATTTTGCAAAAAGCCAAACGTCGCCGACTCATCGCACGCATGGTCAAAGCCACCGTGGAAACCAGCGTTTCCTATGGCACCAGCGTCACTGGAACCAATGGGCAGGAGCTCCAGAGGCTTAGGCAATTGGTAGGCAACCAGGGCCCCACTAGCTCCGCATCCCTCACGCTCCGCCTCATGCTCACCCCTGGTCGTAGGGTTGACCTTATTTTCAAGGCTTCCGCCGACCCGCTTTGTGCCATGCTGGCCGCGTGGAAGCAGCTGTGGGTTCCCCAGCACATAATAACTCAAGGAATTCGGCAGGCCCAGCGACGAGCTCAGTCCAGTAAAGGCAGTCCGTGGCAGTCTGTTGCGGGGCCTTTCACGGCCTACCTAGCCACGCTCGATCGGTTGGGTATTCTGGCCGACGGGTTTAGTTCTTGGACGTTTCCCTGGGGCCTCACTATACAGCCGGCCAAATTTTGCGTCCATGGGCTAAGGAAGCTCATCGACCTGGCCTGTGAGGCCTGGCAGTGGAAGCAGATTTCCACCACGCTTGGCTGCCCCGAGATCAAGTCAGGTGCGCTGCTCGAGCCAGTCCTCAGTCTGCTCGGGCGTTCTTCACCGCTGTCGCCTGATGAAAAGGCCTATCTTCGGTCAGTCGTCGTCGGTGCTCAGTGGACGCAGCAGCGCATGTTCGAGGCCAAATATGTCCAATCTCCGCTCTGCCGCATCTGTCACAGCTTTTCAGGCACGTTGTATCACCGTCATCTGCTTTGTGATGGGTTATTCTCCGCTGGCTTGCAGCCCGCAGGCCCTCTCCGTCGTGTCCAACCGCAGGAACCAACAGAGCTCGTGAATTTACTTGGCAGCCGTGTGCTTCTCCCGTTCGACAGGTTTCCGCAGCGGCCAGAGCCTGCGCCAGAGCAGTTCTACCTAGGTGAGCGTAGCATGCTCACTGGAGATTTGTTTGTTGATGGTTCCATGTTTGATCATGATGTGCCCAATGCTGCCGTCGCAGGTTGGGCTGTCATTGCAATGCATCCAGACCCGCCTCCTCCGAGGGCTCTCGACGAGTTTCGTGTGTCAGTCGTCTACGGAGGCGGAGTCGAGGGCCCGATCCAGTGCATCGATCGCGCTGAGTTGGTTGCCGTTTTGAACACTCTCAGAGTCGCTATGCCGCCAGTCACTATCCACACTGACAGTGAATTCGTGTTCTCAGGCATTGCTAAGCGTGGGCGTGAAGCATGCTGTGCTTTGCTCGCGGCCCATGCTGACGTCTGGGAGCTCCTCTGGTCAAAGCTGGAGGACTGGGGTGGGGTGGGCCCCGACTCCGTCAGGTTTGTCAAGGTTAGGGCCCACCCCACCCCAGAGCAGCGTCGTTCTATTGACCCGCGTCTCATCGCGGGCAACGGTTTTGCTGATCTTTGGGCGAAGAAGGTAGCGGCTCTGGGGCGCCTAGATTTCGAGCGACGTGATCGGTGTCGGAAGTTTTCGAGGCTCGTGTGTGCGGTGGGAGAGCAGGTAGGCAGGGCCGCTCCCCTCGCGGCCGCCGACACCGAGCGCCTCACGGCGTCCCAGATGAAGGCGGCCCGCGCCGCGCGGCGCCAGGCCAGCGAGCTGGCCGCCGCCGCCGCCGCCGCCACCGCCGCCCTCGCCCCACCTCCGAGCGCTCCCCCCCGTCGTGTCGTGCTCGCTGGGGGACACGCTCTGCGAAGGTGGGTTAGCGAGGAGCGTGGCGTTTTCTCTGGCGGAGTTGTCTGTGTTAGGTGTGGGGCCGTCTACTCCACGCAGGTTGTCAAGCTGGGCCAGGTCTGTGGGCACCCCTCGGCCTGGGGCAAGAGGGTGCTCAGAGGCCTGGCCCAGGGGAAGCTACTGTTTCGGGGCCGCTGGATAGTGGTTCAGCTTGGGCCCCTGTTTCCAAAGAGCTCGGAGGTCTGCTGACCCCAGGCTGTGCACAGCGGTAGGGGGCAGGTTCACTGACCCCCCGTTGTTTTGTCAATCTGTGTCGCAGGAGGAGGAGGAGGAGGAGGAGGAGGAGGAGGAGGAGGAGGAGGAGGAGGAGGAGGAGGGAGAGGAGGGGGGAGGAGGAGGAGGGAGGAGGAGGAGAGGAGGAGGAGGAGGAGGGAGGAGGGAGGGGGAGGAGGAGGAGGAGGAGGAGGAGGAGGAGGAGGAGGAGAGGAGGAGGAGGAGGAGAGAGGGAGGAGGAGGAGGAGGAGGGGAGGGAGGAGGAGAGGAGGAGGAGGGAGGAGGGAGGAGGAGGGGGAGGGGAGGAGAGAGGAGGAGGGAGGAGGAGGGAGGAGGAGGAGGAGGAGGAGGGGGGAGGAGGAGGAGGGGGAGGAGGAGGAGGAGGGGGAGGGAGGGGGAGGAGGAGGAGGAGATGGCGTCGCAACAAAAAAAAATCAAAAAAACTCAGGGCGGGAGGTTTTTCGCTCGTTTCGGCCCCCTGGAGGCCCTCGCCGGGCCTCGGGCCTCGGCCCCCTCCTGGGGGGCCCTCGCCGGGCCTCGGGACCGCCAGCACACGATCCGGGACGAAAAAAACCGGCCCCAGGGAGAGGGTCCCCAGACATGATGGCGTCGTACAAAAATCAGGACGGACGGTTTTTGGGTATTTTCGCCCTCTAGAGGTCCTCGCCGGGCCTCGGGACCGTCAGAACACGATCCAGGACGAAAAACCGGCCCCAGGGAGAGGGTCTGGACTTCCAGGGGCGCCGTCCTGAAAAAATCGGGACGTCGCATGTCTGGGATTATCTAATAGACAGGCGCCCGGCTGTCTCGCGGCGGTGAGACCCGCGCTGGTGTTCGCCATCCTGCTTTGCTTTCACTTGCGGAGTCCAAAACCCGGATAGCAAGGCGCCCGACGGGCGCGGAAAGGCCTGGCGAAGCACTCTGAAAGGACCTGGAGAAAGCTTCCGAAGGACCGTCTGGAGAGCTTAATTCTGAGCACGCGCACTGGGAAACGCTCAGGAAAGGCCTGCCGGCACACGCTGCCGGCTCAAGCAAGGCGCGCCAGAGAGCCTGGACCGCCGCCGAAACGAGCTCGGGGGCTACCCTGCGGCTCCGGCTTCTTCATCTGAAGCCCTCTCAGCTCTCTGCGAGCTATCCGGGAAACTCACCCTGCTGAACCCCTTCTTTGAGCAGGGACCGACCGTCCCGGTATTCCTATAGTCCTGCCACGAAATGTTGTTCGAACCCATAAATGTTCCGAGAACAAGAACAATGTTCCTAGAACACAAACCCGATGTGCTAAAACAAAACACTCCTGGCCAGAAATGTGCTGAGAACATGTCGTGGAAACCACAGAAAAGGTTCCTACAACATTGCTTGGTATAGGGCTAGAGGCGAGCCGGGACGCTTCGCCACTGCCTGACCCATAGAGGAGGCCCAGACTTCCCCAGAGGGCCGGCGTGCCCTCCCGGGCCGTCCTCTGGCCCCGACGCCCGGCGAGGGCCTCGCGAGGCCGAAGAGTGCCCCGCGAGGCCGAACATTGCCTGGCGGGGCCAGGAGGCGACCCAGACATGCGACGCCCTGATTTTTTCAGGACGGCGTCCCCGCAAGTCCCGACCCTTTCCCCGGGGCCGGTTTTTCGTCCTGAGTCGTTTTTTGACGGTCCCGAGGCCCGGCGAGGGCCCCCAGGGGCCGAAAATAGCGAAAAACCGCCCGTCCTGAATTTTTCACGACGCCATCATGTCTGGGTCGCCACTGCCTGAGCATTGCTTGGCAGGGCCAGGGGCGAGTCAGGACGCCTCGCCGCTGCCTGACAAGCAGGCCGACCGCACCCCCGGGCGAGAGGGCGCCGCGGCGAGCTCTGCCGCGGGGCAGCGGGCGCCCCCGCGGCGCGCCGCCGGGGCCCCCGCCGAGCTGCAGGGCCCGCCCCTCCGCCGACGGGGCGCGGCCGCGGGTGCGCCTCCGCGCCCCTGCGGGCGGCCCCGCCGCCCCCCACCGCCGCCGCCTCCCGCCTCCGCCTCCTCCTCCTCCTCCTCCTCCTCCTCCTCCTCCTCCTCCTCCTCCTCCTCCTCCTCCTCCGCCTCCGCCTCCTCCTCCTCCTCCTCCGCCTCCTCCTCCGCCTCCTCCGCCTCCTCCTCCGCCTCCCCTCCTCCTCCTCCTTCCCCTGGACGAGAGCGCGCGGACGCTTGCGGGGGCAAGGTCCGCAGGCGACGGAGCACGCCACGGGCGCGTGAGGCGGCCCAGCCGCCCCTCGCGGTGGACGAGGGCGCGCGGGCGCCGGCGGGGGCGGGGTCCGCAGGCGACGGAGTCTGCCACGAGCGCCGCCACCAGAGCGGCGCTCGAGGCGCAGAGCGACGGGGCGAGCGGCACCTCCGGCGCGCGCCGCGCGACGCCGAATGCTTCGACGAGGTCCTCCTGCTCAGCACGAGCACCCTTTCGACGAGGTCCTCCTGCTCAGCACGAGCACCCTGGAGGCAGCCGCCAGGGGCCTGACGTGCCAGAAAACATGGCGAACGCTGCTCCTGAACGAGGAACGAGCTCATAAGCGAGAGGAGCTCCAGGAGTTCCTTAGACACGAATGAGCGATGAACGAGCTCATGAACGATGACGAACGAGCTTATGCTCGAGGGAGTACCTCCGGGAGCTCATGAACGATACCAGCGTCCAGAACTGCTCGGACGTTGCCTGGCAGCTGTGCGGGGAGTACGACCGGGCGGACCTGCGCGCGATCTGCCCACTCCGCTGCCAGTGCGACATGCCGGGCCGATACAGGAGTGCACGCGCTGAGTTTTTTCAGACCGCGGCCGGCGGTTGCACGTCGCAGCGCGACGTCTTGAAGCCCGCCCGCAACGAGATTATTCTGGGAGCGGCCACGGTGCAGCTGTCTTTAGCGACACATAACGGCGCGTTTGCCTGCCAAGATTTGGCGGAGGATGCGTTTTCGTTCGATGGTAACTGCGTCAATTTGGACCCGTTCAGGCCCTACTACAGCCGCAACCTAAAAAAATGTCATGTTATGCAGCAAAGCGACTGCAATGGCCTTGACGATTCCGATTTCACGGCTTCAGACATGTGCTGTCAATGCGGCGGGGGAGTTGTGAAGACGTCAACAAGCGTTGAGTGCGTCAACAATATGTCGGAAGAGTGTCAAAACACAGGCGTACCTTCGTTTTGGTACCTGATATACGTGAGGGGCTTGTTCCCTTTTTTGCCGTCCATGACAGATTTCGGGAGTCGTGTGCGCGAGGTCCTTACCCAGACCTCTCTAGACATCACGACCAACATGGATGCCTCAGCTGAAGTACAGCTCGCAGAGTGGATCGTGAGTGGAAACATTACAGACGATGGCTGATGGCAGATGGGAGCTCATGCCTGGCTACCGGCATCCACGCGGGCGGAACGGCTGCGAATATTCAGCATCTCTTGAGATCAAAGCGCTTCTGGGAATCGACTTGTGTGCCCTGGGCTCCTTCATGTCGATCTAGTTTCTCCGCCCGCAGAGCTGCGGCTGCACTGGGTCGGCCTGCATAGCCATGGGCGATCAGTGCGAAGAGGAGACGGAACTCATGAGGAGGAGGAGGAGGAGGAGGAGGAAGATG
Organism: Prorocentrum cordatum; assembly: GCA_963575745.1. NCBI lineage: Eukaryota > Dinophyceae > Prorocentrales > Prorocentraceae > Prorocentrum > Prorocentrum cordatum. The sequence continues at coordinate 12,020 of CAUYUJ010000130.1, read as the reverse complement.
AGGATGAGGAGGAGGAGGGGGAGGAGGAGGAGGAGGAGGGGGGGAGGAGGAGGAGGAGGAGGAGGAGGAGGAGGAGCAGACGGAACTCATGATCTTCACGTATGACATGGCGGCGCTCGCGGCGTGCCCCGCCGCCCGTGTGCTTCCGCATCCCGACACCAGCGGGCTCGGACGCGCACCTCCAACCACGCCACGAGCGAGGGCGGCCGCCGCAGAGAGCTGCCGAGGGGCCCAGCGCAGTGGAGCCCGCGGAAGCCAGAGGGGCCCAGCACAGTGGAATCCGTGGAATCGTACCCAGACATGATGGCGTCGTAAAAAAATCAGGACGGACGGTTTTTGGGTATTTTCGCCCTCTAGAGGTCCTCGCCGGGCCTCGGGACCGTCAAAAAACGACTCAGGACGAAAAACCGGCCCCGGGGAAAGGGTCGGGACTTGCGGGGACGCCGTCCTGAAAAAATCAGGACGTCGCATGTCTGGGTAAGCGTTCTGGCCACGCGTCTGGCCACCCGTGCGGCACGGTACCAGATGAACAAGATCCGGTGACCGAAGACGACATCCAGAAGCACTACGTGCACGTCTCACTACGGCTTGGCCACGAATACCTACCAGCACCTACCAGCAAGGGATGGGCCCAGAGCCAGAAGGGAGACACACATATTACGACTGCATGCCTACCAGACATCCACAAGCACCACTTCAACCTACTATACGATTGACCCACCTCAGCCCTCAACGGTTGGACGTACCTATGTCCCCACCACGACGTCGAGCTCCACTGGTCACAGCGGCCGGTGGAGAAACCTTGCTACGGGAAAGCCGACCACAGGCCCGACAACCGGCCCCTCATCGACGACCGCAGTTCCCACGGAGAGTTCCACTGATACACAGCACCTGGCAGGGGCTCAGCGACGACATCGACCACAACAGGGCCCGACTCAAGTACGCGCACGCCAACGAGGAGGGCACCGAGAAAAGCTCAGGGAGACATTATACAACATTTACTCCCAACAGAGAACAAACAGCCTACGAAGTCCAAACTGACGAGGAGTGCGCCATCCACGCGAAGATCCAATACGAAAACAAAGACTACGAGAAACGCACCTTCATCTGCTTCATGACAGGCGCAAACCACAATGTCGCCACGGGGTAGGATAGACTCTCGCTCACCAACTACCTAAGAGACCAGCTCCATACATCAGGTGCCTCTACCCTTCACCCACCACGGGCAACATGCATATTCGACACAAATCGAAGACAAGTCACACCACCTGTCACCTACCAACAGCCCAACGACGTAGAACTCGAAGACGCTACAACGTACGAGTGTGACCTACTCAACCAGTGGGAAGGCACCGCACGACTCAAACCAGACCACCACCAAGGACCTACACCACCGACGCACTACGAGCTCAAGGCACCCACCAGAGACAACCCTAAATGGCCGCAGATACTATGCTGCCTCATGCCTACACCCATCACGGAGCTCCACCCCAGCAAGCACATCATACACGACTACAGCAACCCATCACACATCGCGGCCGCACCTTCCATAGCCCTACCACATCCTCCAGGACCTCCATTCAATCCAGACAAGAGACGGGATCCGATTTCGTACACGCCCTGGCGACGAGCACTACGAATGTGCACAGCAACAGCTCGCAGAACGATGCGACATCGAAAAACGTCACTGCGGCTACCTGGAAAAAGAGCGTCACAAGCGCAACGGCCACATGAAAATGTTGCCACCAGAGCAGACCATCCCACACTTCACTTTCAAGAATAAAAAAGCCAAGAAAAACAGAAGAAGGTTCGACGCGAGTCACGACTGCATCCCACCAGAGCCAGCAAAGATGCCGACACCACCGACCCAGACCAACCAAGACGAAGAACACGACCACTAGCAAAACTACTCAAATCTGTGCTACGATACGACCGAACCAGAAGACAACAACGACAAGCACGACCCATGGGCAAAGATGAGCGAAACATCCGACTTCAACGCTGTATGTCTATCACCGCTCAAACCCAACAAGCACCATGACATGCACCTTCCCAGCGGCTGGGCAGCACATTATCACTACGTCAATGACTCAGACACGGAAGGTCAAGAAGAAGACCACTGGCACCATGTAGTGTACGATCACGAAGCAACCACATACACCTACCGATTCCCAAACGACGACCTACTACTTACTACCTGGGTGGCACAGATACCTCAACAAATACAACAACGAGATGCTTGTCCGCCAAGCCGGCAAGCAATGCCTACCGCACCCACCACTCCGACCTGGCTCCAAAGCCACCCCACTGATAACAAACACCAAAAGGCTCAAGCTGCAAAAACGCCACTCAGGCAGACGCACACCAGCCGATGCACAAACCGCCCAAGCACCCAACCTTCACAAGATACGGCAACGAACTTCAAGCATCTGCAGCAAACTACCGTGAAAACTTAACACTGCGGGTGCAGGCCGTCACGACCTACAATCACCTCACCGCGCTGATCGCAGGAGGACGAGCACCGCTCGACAACGTCAAAATCGCCGCCACACTAGAAACTGCCTAGTGGCCCCACACATGCCACGACGAGCGCAACATCCTGAAGTACGACTGGGCAGTGTGCCTTCGCGAGACAGCCAACCTGCTACAGCGGATCGGCAACCCGACCGGTACAAGGCGCCACGCTGCTGACAACCATGACGACTGCGGCAGCTCCACCGACAGGGAGACCAACACCCAGGCGCGGGGGCGCAACCGTTGGGGGAAACCCCCCTCTTGGCCCCGGCACCCCCGCCCCGCGGAACCTCTGTTCTTGGGGCCCCCCACCCTACGATTCTTCGCCCAAAACCGACCGACACCTCCACCCCAACCCAACGGAACCTCGCTTCTCGTGAAACCCCCACCCTGCGAGTTCTCGCCCCGAAACGACCCACCAGCACGCGCACCCCCGGATCGCCAAAAAGCCCCTGACGCACGCGCCGCCCAAAGACATCCGCCGCCCCCGACCCGCGGAGCCACGACCGCGGGCCCTCGGGCGGCGGTGGTGGCGGGCCCAGCCCAGCACCCCAGCGGGCGGGGCAGGCGGCCCACATACCCACCGCGCGCCTTGAGGCCCCGCGGCGCGGCACCGGCGGCGGCGGAGGCCCAACGGCAGACGCGGCCACGACCGGCAGAACCAGCACCACCATCATCACAACCCAGCAGGCCCAAGCCACTCGCGCCAACGCCACCACCCTCACGGGACGTGCCCGACAGCCCAGCGAGTCCGACTGCACGAGCCGACGCAGCACACGACAAGGCAGCAGAGCCGCAACCTGCATAATCGCACAACGCACCAAGCGGACCGGCTCCACCAGAAATCACGAAGCAGATCACCACACACTCCTACGCACAACCGCAACATAACACGAGCCTATGCCGAAGATTCGCGTCAGCAAAACGGCCACGACCATCACAACGACGACGCACCAGAGACCTTACAAACCACCACCAGCTCACTTGATTGACCAAGCTAACCAGACAGAACAACAGCCACCGACCACGCCCAAAAACAGCAGCGCAACAGCATCACCAAACACGACCCCGCCCACATTCACTACTATGATCAAATGGTCACCATCCCACCTATTCATGCCGGTACACCCACTACCATCCGCACTAGCAACACCTATTATTTACTCACCAGGCGAAGACATCAACGCCCCACAAGGGATACAATATCTTCCTTGGCGACAGCTGGCCCCGCAAACGCCGGCAACGCGTCGCTCTTACTTCCCGAGTATCGCAGCGCAAACAATCGCCACGCACCACGAAGCAGCAAGACGGGGAAAACATCATATCCACATCTTCAACCGACGCATCATTGTCCGCAACAAGGCTGGAGACCCTACGTTCCAGGATTACCTCGCCAGGCTTCGTGCGTATCAGGCCCGCTCCGAGATCAACCTCAGCAGCCTACACGAACACGCGCCTGGAGCACCATTCAGGGAGCCGCCGCCTTAACATACGGTAGCGCTACACAAGGTTGTTCCCAAATCCAAACCAACGATCACCAACGTGGACGGATCTACGCAAACGATTTAGCGACACATCACTACAACCAGGACAGGGCAGCATACTACAAAATACAACGACACTCACGACCAGTACCTCCTCCCGTCCAATTACCGCAGATGGACCTCATCTGATTTGGTATGCACAGGCGCCTTCGCCTGCAGTCGGCTCCGTGATGGCCCGCTACGGATGTGCAATACGCCTCTCCAGCACATGCAAAGCGAGTCAGAACATAAAGCGCACCCCTCTGAGCTCGACGTGCGGCGCGGCGACAAGGTTGAACTCGCGGCTCGACCGACGCGCTGGTGGCACTCCCGCAGAATGCAGCTTCGGGGCGATCCTCCTACAGAACCCTTGGTCGCAGCCCTGGGATTGCACGGTTACCGCCGGAAGGTTGGGGGTTGTCCACAAAACCCTATGGCAACATCAACTGTACCTACATCCACAGTTGAGATACTGCTGCAGGCCAAGCGTACTGCCGCCCAGGCTTCCACGAAGGCTTCGCTATGTTTCTACAGCTACTAATAACTGCGGTAAGACACGAGCGGCCGACTTCGAGGAACGCCCGAGGCGCTCCCTCCGGTCACCCCACGCCCCAGAACACACAGGTGCTAACAATAGGACTCTCTCATTTTGAAGGGGAACTGGGACACACAAATAAATACACACAAATAAAACGTGTTTGCCCATATTTTCCCATGTTTTCTGGGTTTCTGTCTTCCCCCCCACTTCCCATATTTTCCCATATTTTCTGAATAATCGAGGATTAATTGTGTCTGTGTGTTTTTTCCTCTCTTGACATTTGAAGCCCCTGTTGTTGTCATCGCCGCTGGTCTCCTCCCACCACTGGTGCGCTCTGCATGCTGTGTGTTCTCTTCCCCGTTCGACACTCCTGTCCTCTCCTGTGCCCTCTCCTGTCAAGGTGCCCTCTCCTGTCCTCTCCTGTGCCCTCTTCCCCGTGCGCTCTACATACTGGTGCCCTCTCCTGTCAAGGTTCGGGCTGCGCCTACAAAACCCCGCAGCAGCCCCAGCTGCCAGTCCCTTCGTGCAGCTTGCTCACACGGGATGGTGGATGCCATGGTCGGTTCAGTTGGGGGGGCGGTTGGAGTGGACACCATGCGGCGTTAACAACACGTTGGCGACACACGCCACATTTTGCAGCGCATATCTCACTTGCATGCGGCCTCTCCGCAGCTAGAAACACTCACGCTCACTAGACCTGAAGGCAGCAGCACTGTGGCGACAATACGCCACCTTTTTGGATCCCATAGGGAATCACTGTGCATATGAGTTGGAGGCTGTATGCACCCAGCCTCAGAGCACTGGCAGCACAGCAACAGCACCGATGCTTCACTCTTCCGCAGCAGACCGGACAGCACACACTCTCACATGTTCTGCTGCACCGGGCTCTGCGTGAGCAATCTGCCCACGCATGAGCTCCAGAAAACAAGCCCGCACAGATGGTACAGCTCACAGCGTCTTGGCAGCACCTAGCCACAGTCATGGCACGCTTTTATCACAGTGGACCAGCCTTGAAAGGCCAGCCTGCGACACCTATCGCAAGACGATGTTGCTGGACGATTTGGGTTCGTTCTAAAACCCGAGGAGAATCATACGAAAAGCACGAGGGTCCCAGTACCGATGTGGTTCGAGGTAAACCCAAGAACCCTGGGCGGCAACCCTAGAACTGCCACACTTTAATGTATTCTTTCGAAGTGCATGACAGCTTACGTGACTGCGGAGGTGGTCGATTGAGGTGGTGGAGGAGGGGTATACAAACCTACAGCGTCAGGCCAAGAATAAGGGGCAGCTGCCTTTTTTAATCCTGCCACATTGCCAGTGCCCCCGCTACGGCTATACAGGCAAGCCTCTCAGACCAGCCTAAGCAGCAACGCTCGGCATACGGTTAGTCTGCCGACGCTGCATTGGCAGCTCACGCGGCGCACACTCCTTTACTCAGAGCAGTCTGAACAGATGGCACCTATTCAGAGGAAAGGGTGAGGGTTGGAGGCTATAGGAGGTAGTGGTGGCGTTGGTGATGGACGAGGACCTTCGTGCCTCCTTTCGTGCCTGGCTGACCGGACTATGCATTGTTTACTCTCAGCTAACAATATGCTGGCTACAGTGAGTTGCCATTTTGGTACGTCGGTAGGGGAAAGACCTGTCTTTCCCACTGTGAACTACTGACCACACATAGCCCAGTAAACAGCTCTTCCTTGAGCAAGTCTGTAGTACTGTCATTGCCTCGACCTCCCCATGCTCCACCTCTCGTTTTCATTTACACCTTGCCAGAGTGATGCTAATCAAATCTTGCCAGCGCTATGATGTACTTACGACAGCACACTCGTTCCGCAGCGGGTACCTATAATGAAGGGTTGGGTTTAGCTTATCGATTGAGTTTTGGATTCGGGGGGGGGGACTCGATTTCCCACATGGCCCCTGGCGCCCGGCAGGTTCCTTTTTGTTGCTTGTGCCGAGTCGCGTACCCATTTTTTCACTAACGCCACAGGGTAACCTAAGGTCGGTCTCGCGTACACAAAAAGGAGGAGGAGGAGCAGCAGGGGTGAAAGAGGAGGAGGTGGAGAAGGAGGAGGAGGACGAGGAGGAGGAGGAGGAGGAGGAGGAGGAGGAGGAGGGGCAGGAGGAGGAGGAGGAGGGGGAGCAGCAGAGGTGAAGGAGGAGGAGGAGGAGGTGGAGGTGGAGGAGGCGGAGGAGGAGGAGGGGGAGGAGGAGGAGGAGGAGGAGGAGGAGGAGGAGGAGGAGGAGGAGGAGGAGGCTGAGGCTGAGGACCAGGGTAAACCCAAGATGTAGCAGCGATGCTGCGAGACACCCTCCCGTCCCAAGCTCCCTCCTCATACCTCCCTGCACGCTGTCCCCATCAATGCAAGGAGTGCCCCTCTTGAAAGACCAACGCCATAATCGCCTGCAATGTTGACGAGGGCCCCGTTTCGGAAAGGAGTTGCCTTGCATCCTATTGGCGCTTGAGGAAGAACACGAAAGACGAACATCATGCAATTCAAGAAAGTGTGTATGTGTGTCTGTGTGCCTGTGTGTCTGTGTGTCTGCGTGACTTTGTGTGTCATTGTGTGTGTGCCTGTGTGTGTGTCTGTTTGTGTGTGTCTGTGTGTGTCTGTCTGTGTGTGCGTGTGTCTGTGTGTGTGCGTGTGTGTTGTGTCTTGCGTGGGTATTATGCATGTTGTGTGTGCTGTGTACGTGTGCGTGTGCGTGAGAGCGTGCGTGCGTGCGTGCTTGCGTGTGTATGTGTGTGTGGTTTGTGCTGTGTGTTATGTATGTTGTGTGTTGTGTGTGTTGTGTGTGATATGTGTGTGTGTTGTGTGTTGCGTGTGTTGCGTGTGTTGTGTGTCTGTGTGTTGTGTGTTGTGTGCGTTGTGTGTGCTGTGTGATGTCTGTTGTGTGTTCGTAGTGTGCGTGCGAGTGTGTTGTGTGTGTGTTGTGTGTGGTGTGTGTGGTGTGCGTTGTTTGTGTGCTGTGTGTTGTGTGTGTGGTGTGTGTGTGTGCTTTGTGTGTCGTGTGTGTTGTGTGTGTTATGCTTCGTGGGTTGTCTGTTGAGTGTTGAATGAGTCGTGCGTGTTGTGTGTGTTGTGTGTTGTGTATGTTGTGTGTTGTGCCTTGTGTGTTGCATGTATTTGCTGTGTGGTGTGTATTGTGCTTGTGCTGTGTGTTGTGTGTGTGTGTTGTGTGTGTGTTGTGTGTGTGTTGTGTGTGTTATGTGTGGAGCGTGTGTTGTGTGTGTTGTGTTGTGTGTGCTGTGTGTTGTGTGTGGTTCGTGTGATTTGTGTGTGTTGTGTGTGTTGTGTGCTGTGTGTTGTGCGTGTTGTGTGTGTTGCGTGCATGGTGTGTGCTGTTTGTGTGTTGTGTATGTTGTGTATGTTGTGCGTTGTCTGTGGTGTCTGTTATGTGTGGCGCGTGTGTACTGTGTGTACTGTGTGTTGTGCGTGTGGGTTGTGTTGCGTGCGTTTCGTGTGTGGTGTGTTGCGTGTGTTTTGTGTGGTGTGTGTGGTGTGTGTTGTGTGTGGTGTGTGTGTCGTGTGTGTGCTGTGTGCTGTGTGTGTTCTGTGTGTTCTGTGTGTGTGGTGCTTGTGTGTTGTGTGTGTTGTGTGCGTGTGCTGTGAGTGTTGTGTGGGTGTTGTGTGTGTCGTGTGTTGTGTGTGGTGTGTGTTGTGTGTGTGTTGTGTGTTGTGTGTGTGCTGTGTGTTGTGTGTTGTGTGATGTGTTGTGTGTGTTGTGTGGTGTGTGCGTGTGTTGTGTTGTGTGGTGCGTGATGTGGGTTGTGGTTGTTGTGTGTGGTGTGTGTTGTGCACATCGTGTGTGATGTGTGTGTGGTGTGTGAGGTGTTTGCTGTGTGTGTTGTATGTTTTGTGTGGTGTGTCGTGTGTGTGTCGTGTGTTGTGTGTGTGTGTTGTGTGTTGCGTGTGTTGTGTGTAATGTGTGTTGTATGTTGTGTGATGTGCGAGTTGTTTGTTGTGAAGGCGTTCTGTGTTATGTGATGTGTGTGATGTAGGTTGCGTGTGTTGTGTTTGTTGAGTGTGTTGTGTTGGTGTGATGTCTTGTGTGTGTTCGTGTGTTGTGGTCGTGTGGTATGCTGGTGTGTTGTGCTGGCGTGTTGTGTTGGTGTAATGTGTTGGTGTGTTGTGGTAGTGTGTTGTGATTGTGTGGTGCGTCGTTGTGTGTGTGCTGTGTGTGCTGAGTGTCGTGGGTGGTGCGTGTACTGTGTGTGTCTTGTGTGTTGTGTATGTTGCGCATGTGGTGTGGTGTGCGTGGTTTCGTGTTGTGTGGTTGTGTCTAGTGCGTGTTGCGTGTGTTGTGTGTTGCGTGTGTGCTGTGTGTGTTGTGTACTGTGTGCTGTGTGCTGTGTGATGTGTGAGTTGTGTGTTGTGTTGTGTGTGTTGTGTGCTGTGTGGTGTGTGTTGTGTGTGCGTGTTGTTGTAAGTGCTGTGTGTGCGTGCTGTGTGTATTGTGTGTGTGGAGTGTGTGTGTGTGTTGTGTGTTGTGTGTTGTGTGTATGTTGTGTGGTCTGTGTTGTGTGTGTTGTGTGTTGTACGCGTGTGATGTGTTGTGTGGTGTGTGCTGTGGTGTGTGTGGTGTTTTGTGTGTTGTGTGCTGCTAGTGTGTGCGTGTTGTGTGTGTTGTGTATTGTGTGCGTGGTGTGCGGTGTGTGTTATGTGTGGTGTGCGTGCGGTGTGTGTATGTGTGTTGTGGGTGTGGTTTCTGCAGTGTGTGTGTGTGTGGTGTGGTGTGCGTGGTGTGTTTGTGGTGTGTGTGTGTGTGGGGGGGGGGGGGGTCCGTGTGTTTGTGTGGTGTGTGTGGGGTGTCTGCAGTGTGTGTAGGGGGTTTGTGTGTGGGGGGGGGGTCTGTGGGGTGTTTGTGTGTTGGATGTGTGTAGGGTGTGTGTGTGTGTGGGATGTGTGTGGGGTGTGTGTGTGTGGGGGGTGTGTGAGGGGTGTGTGTGTGGTTTGTGTTGTGTGTGTGTGGGGTATGTGTGTGGGTGGTGTGTGCTATGTGTGCTATGTGTGGGTGGTGCGCGTGCGCGCGCGCGTGCGCGTGCGCGTGCAGGTGGGCGTGGGCGTGTGCGTGTGCGTGTGCGTGTGCGTGTGCGTGTGCGTGTGCGTGTGCGTGTGCGTGTGCGTGTGCGCGTGCGCGCGTGCGCGTGCGCGTGCGCGTGCGCGTGCGCGTGCGCGTGCGCGTGCGCGTGCGCGTGCGCGTGCGTGTGCGCGTGCGCGTGCGCGTGTGCGTGGTGCGTGTGCGTGTGCGTGTGCGTGTGCGTGTGCGTGTGCGTGTGCGTGTGCGTGTGCTGCGCGTGCGCGTGCGCGTGCGCGTGCGCGTGTGCGTGTGCGTGTGCGTGTGCGTGTGCGTGTGCGTGTGCGTGTGGCGTGTGCGTGTGTGTGCGTGTGTGTGCGTGTGCGGTGGCGTGTGCGTGTGCGTCGTGTGCGTTGCGTAGGTGTGTGCACGTGTGCGTGCGCGTGCGCGTGCGCGCGTGCGCGTGCGCGTGCGCGTGTGCGTGTGTGTGTGTGTGTGTGTGCGCGTGTGCGTGTGAATGTGAATGGGAATGTGAATGTGAATGTGACTGTGAATGTGAATGTGAATGCGAATGTGTGTGTGGGTGTGTGCGCGCGTGCGTGCGTGCGTGCGTGCGTGCGTGCGTGTGTGCGTGCGTGCGTGTGTGTGCGTATGTATGTATGTATGTATGTATGTATGTATGTATGTATGGATGTATGTATTTACGTGTGTATGTGTGTATGTGTGTATGTGTGTATGTGTGTATGTGTGTATGGGTGTATGTGGTTATGTGTGCATGTGTGTATGTGCGTATGTGTGCATGTGTGTATGTGTGTATGGGTGTATGTGTGTATCTGCATGTGTGTATGTGTGTATGTGTGTATGTGTGTATGTGTGTATGTGTGTATGTGTGTATGTGTATGTGTGTATGTGTGTATGTGTGTATGTGAAAATATGTGTATGTGTGTTTGCGTGTATGTGTGTATGTGTGTATGTGTGTATGTGTGTATGTGTGTATGTGTATGTGTATGTGTGTATGTGTATGAGTGTATATGTGTATGCGTATGTGTATGCGTATGTGTATGTGCATGCGTATGTGTTTGTGTATTTGTAAGTGTAAGTGTATGTGTTATGTGCTATGTATATGTGTATGTGTATGTGTATGTGTATGTGAATGTGTATGTGTGCATGTACGTGTATGTGTATGTGTATGTGTGTGTGTGCGTGCGTGCGTGCGTGTGTGTGTGTGCGTGTGTGTGGGGGGGAGGGGGGATGGGCGTCGGATGTGTGTGTATGGTGTGTGTGTGTGTGGGGGGGGCGGGGGGGGGGAGGGGTGTGTGTGGTGTGTGTGTGTGAGGGGGGGGGGGCGTGTGTATCTGTGGTGTGTGTGTGGTGTGTAGGGTGTGTGTGTGGTGTGTGGTGTGTGGTGTGTTTGGTGTGTGGTGTGTTTGTTGTGCGTGGTTTGTGGTGTGTGTGTGTGTCGTGTGTGTGATGTGTGTGTGTGTGTCGTGTGAGTGTGGTGTGTGTGGTGTGTGCGGTGTGTGTGGTGTGCGTGTGTGTGGTGTGTGATGTGTGGGTGCGTGTGTGCGCGTGTGCGTTTGTGCGCGTGTGCGCGCGTGCGCGCGTGCGCGCGTGCGCGTGTGCGCGCGTGCGCGTGTGCGCGTGTGCGCCTGTGCACCGGTGCGCCTGTGCGCCTGTGCGCGTGCGCGTGTGCGCGTGGGTGGGGGGGAGGGAGGGGGAGGGGGAGGGGGAGGGGGGGAGGGCGCTGTGTCAGGACAGAGAACGGTGGCCCCCAGTCCTGGGTGGCGGATGCCGCTGCTGCGCTCCCGCCTCCAGGGCCGAGGAAGCCGTGGCGTGCGCAGGCAGGTGAGATCGCACGCGCGCAAGAGCCAAGCAGCGCACCACATCTTTTTTATGGTCTGCCCTGGCGGACCAACTCGACGCACTCGGATGTTCTGCGAGATCATCGCGCTGGAGACAGGGAAGAGGCGAGGGATTCTCTGTTACCACTGTGGGGTTCACTCAGCAGCACCACTTCTTGCACCTCTGCCCCGTCGCTGAAGCAGCACAACCCTTGCCACCGCGCGGCGGTAATGCGAGCTAGTAATGGCTCGGTAACGCTCCTGGTCGCACTGCAGGGGGAATGCTGAGTGATTTGGGACATCTAGGAGATGCTGCCACACCGAACTGAAATATTGAGAGCAATCAAAATCAAACAATCGTGACCACCCCGCGCCCAGATACATGCACTAATCCTTTGTGGCTGGACTCACGTGTGGGCACCAAAAGGCGACACATGAAGGAACGCGATGTGCGATATCAAAGATTGTCATGCAACTTGATTTGTTCAGGCAACACCTCCGGACGGCCTGGGCCACTTGACTCATGCACACATCTATGTCCGCGGAGGCAAACGTTAAATGCAGATACACGCATGCACATTACTGCTC